>CM020501.1:12513360-12748360 GCA_009823395.1 Thamnaconus septentrionalis | reverse complement strand
TTTTCTTTTATGTTGTATGAAAGAATATTTGTCCAAACAATTAAAGCTTTGATTAACTTTCTGAGGGGATTTCTAAAAGCTAGCCAAAGCTATTTGCTTTAGCGGCCATGCAAACTTTGGCAGCAGTGGTTTAACATCTCAAACCCTGTGAACGCCTTTCTGCAAATGCATGAAGAAATTCTGGTTGTGTGTTTTAGTTTTGTTATTTTCATTCTTATGTGTTTGGTAATGGAAATATCAAACGTGCAGTTTTCCTGCAGCTGCTAGTGGCCTGGCTAATGCAACTTGCAAACCTCTTCACAGGAAGAAAGGGTTAATTATTTTCAAATCATTGCAGAAAGGAGCACATGAATCTTGAACAGGTCAGCGCAGAGTTGACATGACCCACGATTTACCTCATGAATTATTACTCCAAGGGCAAATTGGACCCCTGTCCTGATAACAGCTGAAAGCTACAATGCACAGGTCCTATCATAAATATGCCGGCCATTATCGAACCTCTACCAGGTCAAGACTCCTTTTATTCTTCTTTTACTCTGTGTTGTGTCACAGCCTCCCTCTGAGCAGATAGGGAACGGTGAAGTTTGCACAATAACACCGCCTTGGTCAGCATCATACTCCTTTAAGAGATGTATAATAAGCCAATTATTCATGAGATGTAGCTATCTTGGCATATCGCTATCTGAGAATTGCCAGGCATAATGAGAAGAAGTCTGATCTACCCAGGCTGCAGCTCACGTCTGGGCCGAACGAGCAGGAATTCAACACGTGGAGCAACTTAACTTTGTTTGATTTGACCGTTTCTCCCCCTGTTAGACCTCCTTCCAAAGAACTCCAGTAAAGGAGCTGCTAGTCCCAAGAGCCAAGCTGGAAAAGGTGGGAAAACTGGGAACGTCGTGAAAAGCCGTATTCCCCGCGCGGCCACATCCCGAGCTGAGCGGATTTGGCCTGGAGGAGTCATTCCCTACGTCATCGGGGGAAACTTCACTGGTATGTGACTCCGCTGGACCTCAGCCCCGTATTGAACAGACAAACACACGCACACACACGTACACACGGACGTGCGGCTGTGCGCAGTGCTGGATGTGAAATGTGTCTTTCAGGTACTCAGAGGGCCATGTTCAAGCAGGCCATGCGTCACTGGGAGAAACAGACGTGTGTGACTTTCATAGAGAAGACAGACGAGGAAAGCTACATAGTGTTCACCTACAGACCCTGCGGGTGAGTTTTCTTGGGGGTGGTGGAGCTGTGTGTGTGTGTGTGTGTGTGTGTGTGTGTGTGTGTGTGTGTGTGTGTGTGTGTGTGCGCGCGCGTGTGCGTGGACCCAGAGTTCAGTAGTGACCTTGTCATAGCGAGAGACGATACGGTCACTCAACAATGGCTCCACTTTCCTTCCTGTCCTGCTCCTGTTTCCCCATCCCACCAATCACACCACGCAGTCGAAGGTTTTGTATGTTTGTGCAGTTTTTTTGCTCATACCCTGCAGAAGTGCATTGTTCTGTCGAGTGGCGGCACGGCGGGGTCATAGTGTGTTTGTACAGTGGTGGCACTTCGCTGGCCTGCTTGTGGGCTTTTCGGAGGTTTAAGTGCAGCTAGAATCGGAACGCTGGTTCCGATCGCTGGTTAGCCCTGTTTGTCGAAGAGGGTTTTGAAATGCTTCTATTATGCCTCTATTATGAGTGTCTTTTCCAGTGATTTCTAACAATATTGTGATTGTCTGCAAACTGGGAAAAGTCCATTCTTTGTTTATTTTAGTTCATCCCTTTTTAGAGAGTGCCTGCCAAAACACACTGTTTTTTATGATGTCACAAAGGGCACGGACACCTCACTGATGTCTCAAGCAGGTTGGGTTCAAGACCCTCAAGCAGGAGCTTCTAACCTCAGGTCATCTCATGCCCATCTTGTTTTTGTAGCCTTCAAACACGTGGAAGCAAGAAAGAATCAGTTTCAGTTGGAAGTTAAATCTGAGCTTTCCAGCAGGAGACTGTAAACAGAGGGCTAAATATCCAGCGATTTCTAAAATTATTAAGTACTTAATCATGCAGGCTGTTCCACTGGTGTCTAGGATCCCTGCATGCTGCTTTGTTTTTTTTTTTTTTTATCTTTTGACACATATAACTCCTCAAAATGTGGGGACATGGAAGAATCCTAACGATTTAATGAAATAAAGAAAAAAGTGTCTGCATGGCAACAGATGATGCCTGTTTCGCATGTCCTGTGATAGGGCCGGCTGCATCCAAGATTAGACGCTGTAATCTGCAGTATAAATACCCTGAAACCTGGCCGTGCAATCTGCGTGTGAGAAGGATGGACAACGTCTGAGGAGAAAAAAATTGCAAATTGGCCACAGAGGGCTCGCCATAAAACCGTAGTGACCTCATGGATTCACGTGTTGTTGCGGGAGGACTGTGGCTGGCGATCCCGGAGCGGCGAGCGCTGTGAGAAAGGGCCTCGCTGCTGCTACTCCACCGACTCCTGATCCTCACCCAGCAATCAGCACCCTGGATAACTTTAATCAGATTTGGTAGCCTGGCACGGATGTCACGGCAAACCAACCGTGTGTGTGTGTGTGTGTGTGTGTGTGTTTCTGCTCTGTGTGTTTCTGCTGTGTGTGTTTCTGCTGTGTGTGCAGTGATATGTGAATTCCCACAGCCTATTCACATCAACACGCGTTATGAAACCATAGCAGTGCTGAATGTAAATAAATCCTACGGCTTTTTCCTCTAGTGGAAGTAGTACGGGGGCAGGAAATCCTGAAAAGACTGCGTGTGTGTGTGTGTGTGCTCTCATGCGGCACTGCCAAATGTGTAGTCAAACATCATGGCATCTCCTGCTGCAATCCCTGCTAGGTGTTGCTCCTATGTGGGTCGTCGTGGAAACGGGCCCCAGGCCATCTCCATCGGCAAGAACTGTGACAAGTTTGGTATCGTCGTGCACGAACTTGGCCACGTCATCGGCTTCTGGCACGAGCACACGCGGCCCGACCGTGACGACCATGTGACCATCATCCGGGACAACATCCAACCAGGTGAGGCTGGGTTGCTTCTAGGTAGCGTCGCTTTCAGTTGCTTTCCTTTCGGTAGCTTTACAGGCAAAATGTGCATTTTATTAAATTTTTTTGTTCACACTCTTGTCCGACCCTGTTCGAGTGCAAACAAGCCTTTTAATGACTACAAAGTCACCTCGAGCCTTTTTCCTCCCACGCGCTCCTCTGTGCCGCGGCTCAGTCTGACAGGTGTTAAATTAAATTACAAAGCGGAGCCATCAAAAGCTGACCCGTGTATATATTTAGAAGCACGCAGGAGCTGCACTGCTCTCTGAGCATTGTAAAAGTTGCCCTAAGAAAACCGGAACTCATGTCTTAAGTGTGTTTTTTAGGGGTTGGGGGTGTATTTGAACGTGTGTGTGTGTGTGTGTGTGTGTGTGTGTGTGTGTGTGTAGGTGGTCAAAAATGAAGCCCTTGTTTTATAGACGTGTGATGAAACTGAACCAGATTGCGACGCAGCGACGTGTCTCAAAAGTATGATGCTGTTTTCAGGTCAGGAGTACAACTTCCTCAAAATGGAGCCGGGGGAGGTGAATTCCCTCGGGGAGCCGTACGACTTTGACAGCATCATGCACTACGCCCGGAACACCTTCTCACGGTGAGCAGCAACGTATGGCCGCGGCCTCTGGCAAGTGTCGCCTGGTGAAGCTGACGGTTAAGTACACGGTTGTAAAAACCTTCAGCGCTTAAGATAAGTAAAGGTTCACCGTCTCAGCATAACTATCATAATTTACCACGTTCGAAACCTTTCAGCAGTCGACAGTTTTAGCGATGGTGGTGGTGGGGGATTTAACTTCATTGAACTTTTCAAATGGGCTTTAAAGCAGCGCCGTTGAGCAACTTCTACAGTCAATAACAAGCTGGTCCAACACATTGGATCATTTTCAGTCCCAAAAACTGGTTCAAGGCAGAAATCTCCCATTGCCAGTAAATTGGTAACTCAAAACAACCTCAAAATATTTAGGCCTGATTAAATGTAATTTTATGGAGCAAATGGTGTTTTCTTCTTCTTAACTATCACTTCAAAAGATTCACAACCATCCAGGCTAGTTGCCGCCACTTCCTGTCGGAGGATTCAACTCTGTCGTCAGCTCTGGATTCAGGGGCGACTTTATGAGTTTGAAAACATTCACAAGCGCTCCCGGTCTCATTCAGTGGTTATTATCACTATATTGACATTTGCAGATCCAAAAAAGGTCAAATGCTGCCATCATCAGCTTACTTTACTGTCTCCGAGTGTCACTGGTGGAGATCAACTCCTGCTCTGAAAGCGGGACGTGTGTTAAATGTGACCTTTTCCTCGCTGAAGGGGGATGTTTCTCGACACCATCCTTCCATCCAGAGACGAAAACGGGGTGCGACCCGCCATCGGCCAGCGGACCAGGCTCAGTAAAGGAGACATTGCACAGGCAAGGAAGCTGTATAGATGTCCAGGTACTGATATATTTACTATGCAACCACAAGCGTGTGTGTTGTGTTGTGTTGTGCTGTGTGTGACCAAAGAGATGCTGCGATGCACAGTTCTTTCATTTTTCCCAAACTCCCCGACACAATTTCACACCACGCTCTCAAGTCCATTCACCCATATATGTTAATGGCTTTATATTTACGAGGATACGATTCTGCTTGATCGTTTTTTTATTCGTCCCAGCTGGAAAGAAACACAACACCAGCCTTATAAGGTCACGTTTGAGTGATACCATGCTCGCTGACAGATGAACCGAGCTCCAGGCCATTGTGGGGGGAAAACAGCATGCATGATGGGATAAGGAGGGGCGCATTTGGCTAACCTCCTTTCGTGCGGGAGCAGCAGTGTCAAGCATGAATTTGAGAATGAAGACACATTTATTTTGAAATCTATGTTTGCTTAAAATGTCTTGTTTTAAAATTTAAAAAAAACGACTTGATGTTCATTCTCTGCTAATTGACACAACTGCTAATTAGCACTGTGGATGAATCCTACCACCTCCATCACGTCCTCCTCCTCCTCCCCCATGTTCACTGGCACAAAGAGCGAATGAAGAACATACTGCTGCCTCCAGCAGGCAACACGAGAGGAAGCCAGAGAAAAAAATAACACATGAATTTGTTGGGGGGAGTCGGGGTGTAATTTTCCTGGTCCTTTTTGAATGAAGAATAGTTGTCTAACAGTTTCCATGTGTCGAGATCAAACGTTATATAGACATTAAATCTGACAATTGCTACATGAAGCTGTTGTTTTGACCAAAACTGACTGCAGATGATTTATGTTTGTAAATTTAGTCCAATTTGAGGCCAATGACACACAAGACTCATGTGGTCAGACACAAAATAACACTGTTTATGTGTGTGTGTGTGTGTGTGTGTGTGTTTTTATGCGCCTATTTGTATGTGTGTGTGTGTGTGTGTGCGCGCATGTGCTTGACGATGGTACAGCATGTGGAGAAACGCTGCAGGATTCAACAGGCAACTTCTCATCTCCTGGTTACCCCAATGGATACCCGTCATACACACACTGTGTCTGGAGAATATCTGTGACACCTGGAGAAAAGGTGCGTGCAAGCACACGCACATGCACACACGCACGCACGCACGCACACACACACACTCGCATGGCTCTATAATTTTGACCTTCCTTCTCTTTTGTTCTGTAATTCTCCTCATCAATAAAATGCAAATATCCACATATCCAGTCGCATCAACCCTCTCCTCTTTCGCGTCTCCAGATCATTCTGAACTTCACCACCATGGACTTGTACAAAAGCAGTCTGTGTTGGTATGACTACATTGAGGTGCGGGATGGATACTGGAGGAAAGCCCCCCTGCTCGGTAAGACCCAGGTTACCTGGGACTCCATGTGTTTTTGGGGGTGGGAGCAACGAGAAGTGGTTCCCTCTGTTTCTGCAGACTGGCACCTGTTCATTCTTGTGACCCCATGCAGTAAAATCTTTGATGTGTTGCAATTATTATTATGATAATTATCTTGAGCTTGTTAAGTGCTCTGGTCAACCTTTGTTGTTGTTTTTTTCTGTAAAATAAAGTGGACTTTGACTTGAATGTTTCTTGAACATCAGCGCTGATCATAAAAAGCGAGCAAAAAGAAATGTACCACTTATGAGATAAATTGTTACCAGTCGGCGGCTATAATCCACAGCCCACAGATTGCACAAAAAAGGGGAAGGTCAAGAGTTTGGTATTTAGCAGAACTGAGCGATCTGCTTAAAGGGTGGAAATGCTACCAGAATGGAACCTTCCAATGCAGCATCTTGAAATTGTCTGGTCTGAATTGTTTTCAGCTGGTGGGTACATGAGCGGGACGCTCAGTGTCGTCTGAGGGTGAAAGAGGAGATGAGGACGATTGTAAACAACAAGCTAATGAAATGATGGCGGTGATGCTGCAGCAGCTTATGTAGCGTTTCCTCTGACATCAGCAAGTTTGCAGTTGTTGCAGTTAAATGAAGGCACATTGGCCCGTTGCGTGACAGAGGGTGTTGATGTGGTTTAGTTTCCGACTGAGCGGCGATGGGAAGCCTCGCTGCTGCCACCTGTCTCCATAGACAGTCAAACATCTGAATCACTTCTCAAGTTTGTTTTCTTTTTTCAAAGGCCAGTGTGTAAAATGGGGCTTGCTTTATGATGTTTATGTTGGTAAAATATTAATATACTGGCCATAAATACATCAATAAAAGTGTATAGTCGCAGTACAATAAAAGTCATTTAGTTCTCCTACCCTTAGAATGGTTCTCATATATATAAGAATATACATAGAGCAACAAGGGTCTTCCTCCTAATTAGCTGCCATGGTTACTGGCCTAAATAGGAAATGCGCTGTCAGACGGGCTTCCTTAAAAATGTTGCACTCTGGACCTTAAAGCTGACCCCTTTCCAAACATTGTGTTTGTGCCGTTTAGCAGGTGGACATGTGATGTATACATGTATGTGGATAAGCGTTGTATTATTTTGTTCCAAAAGTACTGACATTTCTCCTCTTGTGTAAGTACATTAAAAAACAAAACTAAAACCTGTGGAAATCACGAAATCTTAAAAAAACAAAATAACAAGGGTAAAGAAAATGTAAATAAATCTCAGGTGTTCTGATTCTGACAGTTTTTCTGTGTCTGCCGTCGACAGGGAGGTTCTGCGGAGACAAGGTCCCCGACGTCTTGGTCTCCACTGACAGCAGGATGTGGATCGAGTTCCGCAGCAGCAGCAACTGGGTGGGGAAGGGCTTCGCCGCCGTCTACGAAGGTAAACCCCAGGCCGCCTCAGACACAAAGAGACAACGCCTGATAGGAACCGCAGCGGTAGCGATGACTCATACACTCATACACGGCCGTAGATGGTTGTTTTTTTTTTGTGTGTGTTTTTTCATAGTCCACTTCACTTAACGCTGATTCGTCCTGTCTGCCTGTGTCCTGTGCAGCCATCTGTGGAGGGGAAATCACCAAAGACTCGGGGCAGATCCAGTCCCCCAACTACCCCGACGACTACAGGCCGTCCAAGGAGTGTGTGTGGAGGATCACCGTGTCGGAGGGATACAACGTCGGCCTCAGCTTCCAAGCATTCGAGGTGACTCACTCTCCCGTGTGTGTGTGTGTGTGTGTTTGTTCGTGTCTGTTCGTGCCTCTACGTGTGCATCTCTCCTCTACCCCCATCTGTGTGATTGTGTATGTGTTTGTTTGGCAATGTCTGGGTCAAATTTCATGCTTGTATAGCTGCACGAAAGTTAATAAAGGTGATGGCGTGTGTGCGTGTGTGTGTGTGTGTGTGTGCGTGTTACCGGGGGCAAAGAGCGGGCAGATGCAGATTAGTTTTTGTCGTTTGAACAGTGTGAAAACGTCACCGTGCTCTGTGGCTCAGTCTGCCTCTCACCTCGGAGATTATTGAATATGTTCTGCACAGCAAAAGGCTCCATCCGAGGATTTTGATTGGACGAGAGGGATTCCACGAGCGTTGATATAGAGCGTAACAGCTCAGCTTCACGTAAACGTAACAGGAGTAACAGGATTAAGTGTGTAATATTTTGGAAATTTTCGAGAATAAACAGCGACATCAAGTGGTTACCCAAGCTTGCCAGTGAACTACGGTGGCCTGCTTGCGCAAACTTGGGTACACCGTCCACTTTCGTTCACCCTAAATACGAAATGTGCTGTCAGGCGGGCTGAATCTTCTTAAAAAAATGCCGCTTCAAGATGGCAGGTGTTTGGGATCAAGCTAATAGTGTATTCTTATATATAACCGTTCTATTGGTAGGAAAACCAAATCACTTTTATTGTACTTTGAGTATACACATTTATTAATGTGTTTATGGCTGTATAATGAGCTTTTACCAACATAAAAATCATAAATCAAGCCAGATTTTACACACTGGACCTTTAATACAGCTATCTGAAGCAAGGTTGGACGTAACAGGAGTCAAACGTCGATATTTTCCCGCCGTGTGTTTTTGTAGATCGAGCGGCACGACAGCTGCGCCTACGACTACCTGGAGGTTCGGGACGGCCCTCTGGAGACAAGCCCTCTGATTGGCCGGTTCTGCGGCTACGACAAGCCCGACGACGTGCGCTCCACCTCGCACACGCTCTGGATGAAGTTTGTGTCAGATGGCACGGTCAACAAGGCCGGCTTTGCCGCTAACTTCTTCAAAGGTCCGCTCGCCTAATCCTTTTACTTTGCTCGTATGCGACTGCGCACGCACACGCGTACAACGTGCACTGACGTACGTGTTTTCCAGAGGAGGATGAGTGTGCCAAGCCAGACAATGGTGGATGTGAGCAGAGGTGTGTAAACACTCTGGGCAGCTTCAAGTGCGCCTGTGACCCGGGCTACGAGCTCGCTCCCGACAAGAAGAGCTGCGAAGGTAACTGCATCCCGTGCGCTGTACGTGCTCGTGCGCGCGTGTGGCTCTTTTTTTTGTGCCCCGGTCGGATGTGAGTCCAAGTCATCAGTGACAAAACATCCGAGCTGCCTCCATCCACAGGAAAAATAACCCCCCTTATGACACACACTCCACTGGCTGCACTCATGCACACAAACCCTATGACGGTCTTTTAATCCCACAGAATAAACGAGGGACCCTTATGACCCGCATACTGTACCGAGCCAAGTGAACAAAACCACCTCTGACGCACAGAGGGAGACATGCTTGGTGGTTTTTCCGTACATCTTTGAAGGGCAGCGGGGGATTTTCTGTGTGATAAATGAGTGGCTGAACCGGGCCGGTTTGACCTTATTTTTTGCGTGGGATAGTTCATGGGATCTAGAAATGATATAACCTGGCTGGCTAATTAGAAGGTTTCCAAGATCCTGCCATCTGTGAAGCCGACAGAGAGAGGTTTAAGAGAGGAGGGAAAACTCCGATGGTCATTGAATAACCATTTGTCTGTCACGTTCAAAATGACCAGTCATATTTTAGATCCTGCTACTGTCACACAGACTGTGGATAGTGGATAAGAGCAGGGTTAATAAATATACTACTTGTGGAGAAGAAAGAACTCCTTGATGTTCTTTTTCCTTCACAAACTTCGTCAGAGCAAAATTTCCTGACGACATTGTCCAAACGACAACTCTGTCTTCTTTTGCAGCCTTTAAAGGCCCCTTGCAGGGATTTTACTCCCATTTTTAATGGAAGCTGGCACTCCAAACACTCCATAGAAAATACATCCATAAAAGGTTTGCAAAGACACAGGAGCAACATGTTAGAATCTGAAATCTTAGTGACCCAGCTCACTGACGCGTACACGCATCATGCAAAGATTCCCTCAGGTCTTTTGCCTCCTTAACTACCAGCGACATCCCGAATAAACACCCGACTCCCTCTGAACGGAATCCGCTGAGTTATTTCCTGTTGTGCCAACATGCTGTTTGTCTGCCTGACATCCACATTCCGCCCTCCGCTCCATCCTTCAATGGAATCAATGCCACGGCGGCGGAGTCTCTCCACTCACGCGACTGGAATGCGAGAGCTTATAATTATAGAGGCGAGCGACGCTGTGACAGCCACCAAAGCTTCCTGTTCCTCTCCGGGTTTTCCTGCTCTTGCTCGCAAAACACACGGCGGACTTGCAGTGATTGCGTGTTTCGCCCTACCGACTGTCTGTGTGTGTGTCCAGCGGCCTGCGGCGGCCTCCTCTCCAAGCTGAACGGCACCATCAGCACGCCGGGCTGGCCCAAAGAGTATCCGCCCAACAAGAACTGCGTGTGGCAGGTGGTCGCCCCCACTCAGTATCGCATCTCCATGCAGTTTGAGGCCTTTGAGCTGGAGGGGAACGAGGTGGGTGTTGTAAATCAAGCAGGAGATGCCCACCGAAGTGTCGCCTGTCTAAAACGTGTGTTTAAAGAGCCGCCTGTGTCCGCCTGTGTCCAGGTGTGCAAATACGACTACGTGGAAGTCCGCAGCGGCCTCTCCTCCGACTCCAAGCTGCACGGCAAGTACTGCGGCACCGAGGTCCCCGAAGTCATCACGTCCCAGTACAACAACATGAGGATCGAGTTTAAGTCCGACAACACCGTCTCCAAAAAGGGCTTCAAGGCTCACTTCTTCTCAGGTAAGGCAGCTCGTTGCACGTGCATCCAGTACGCAAAACTCCTCTCAGTTCTATGATCCATTGAGCTCATGGAAAATAGGAAAGTGGGAAAATTTGTTTAGTTTTCCAAAGCTGTGTTTTTTATCTGGTGAATTACGCTCATAATTCAATCAATCAATCAAGCAAGCAAGCAAGCACTCAATAAAACAAAATTGACTTTAGCCGTCAGTATTCCATATTGCCGAATGTACAACAACTAAACGCACAACAAGCTGAAGCCACCTGCCAATGACGTCATCTGAAGCTGATTTTCTTTTTTTTTCTTCATTTTTTTATGAAATTGTTACTTGACAAATTCACACACTAGAACATTAAGCAGCTTGGGGGAAAAAAATACAAAAACATCCACAAAATGCAAACTTTGAGTGCCTCTGACCAGCAAGAAAGGCAGTTAAATTTTCCAGTTTTCTCTTTTTCATTAGCCCCAGTGAAGAGTCAGAGTGTCACTCAGACTGTTAGTGGCAGGTTTAATAATGATACTGCTAGCGGAGAGGAAAGAACTCCTGGATGTTTTTACTCCTTCACAAACTTCACCAGAACAAAAATTCCTTCCATCCTCGTGCCAAACGACAACTCTCTCCCCAACCGTCACTGCTCCATGATGTGTGTGTGTGTGTGTTTGTACATGGGGCTGTTTGTCCACTGCCGGCCCTGTGCTGTGGTGTCCTTGTGTCCTGCTGTGTCCTGCGCGACGCCCCGCAGCCCACGCTGAGCTCTGCCCTCTCTCCATCAGACAGGCTCAGTCTGTGCCGAGAGCATTTCGTTGTGTTTGAGTCGTGCCAGGACGTAAAGCGCGGCCGCTCTCCCACTCGCCGCCGCGCCAGCACCAGGCCGGCGCCCTCGTGGAAGGTCAGAGGTAACGTGGCCTCGCAGTCGGCGCCTCTGATTGGCCGCTGGCGGGTCTACTGCGCTTCCGAGGGAATGGATGGATCTCCTTGTTTTTCCGGACATCGCCGTCGAATCCATTCCCGTCTGAAGGGAACCGTGTGCATTGTCCAAGTTCCACGTGACATATTACTATCAATGATAATAACACGGGTCAGTAATTAGAAAGCATAGAAGTCACTCAAATATGTGAACAAGAACTCTAAAGAATAATGTTGTTTTCTTTAAGTGAGGAGAGTTTGTTCGTCCTCGACTGGTTACAATATTACACTGACAGTTGGAAATAAAATAACGATGGATTCATATTATAATATAGTACTCAGGATCTTGTTGTCACAATAGTTTTAGTGTAGCACAGGGGTGGGCAAACCTTTTGACTGGTGCGACCACAATGGGTTCTAAAATTTGACAGAGGGGCAGGAGCAGATGCATGGAATGTTTTGGTGACCCACCTCATTGGAGAAATGAATATATATCAGGGGATATGTAGAAAACATGCACTTTAATGTCAATTGAAAATTAACAAAACGTTATTCAGCTCTTTATTGAAATGACTTTTAAAACACTTTAAAACTATTTTCTTGCTTACTAACTATTAATATAATTTCTTCAAGTTTGGCAGGCTGGATTAAAAAGTTTAACGGGCTGCATGTGGCCCTGGGCCGTAGTTTGCCCATGCCTGATATAGAATAACATAGAATAATATGTATCATTGTTTATTACACAGCTCACTATTATGAAAGTTATCCACACTTTTCCTGGTTCTTAACAAAAAGTAATGAAAGTCATGTTGTTAAATAGCTGCTATTGTGACAACTTAAAACCAAAGTAGGGCCAGAAACCTTCTGAATCCATTCATGAGTAATCCAGATCTCCTCCTACTCTAAAAGAGCACGAGAGATGACAGCGTATGTTGTGTGGAACGTGGACACTGACGTGGTTCTCGGGTAGAAAAACACAACAAATTCTCCCTCCAGCAGCGGCAAGGGTCAATTTGTTGGACGCTACAGCTGAAGGTTGCACCTTCAGGGATCTTGCGGGGTGCTTTTTGTTTTTTCTCCTCCTCCTTCTTCTTAAGTGGAAGCAGAAGAAGAAGAAGAAGAAGAAGAAGAAGAAGAAGGAGAAGGAAAAAAAAACATCACCTGCAACGTGTGGTTGAATCCCGCTGAGCCCCGGGCGCCGTGCGGGTTCGACCACATGGAGATGGTGTGAGCGCGCTTGTTGTGGCTCCGCCGTGCGGAAGCTCACGGGTCGGTGGGGGGGTAGATAACTTGGCGGGGGACCAGCAACTTTAGGGAGGTCCCGTCGGCCTCCCACACACTACTAATCCACGTGAGCGTGCGTGCGCTGCGCTGCGCTGCGCGCCGCGCGGACATTGTGTGCTCGACCTGAAGAAAGTCACAATGGACATCGAGAGCAAAGCTCCTTAGCCAGCGATAGGGTGGCTGAGCCGACAATAGCACCGTAATACCACATCAGACAGCACACACACACACACACACACACACACACTGAGAGAGACAGAGAGAGAGGAGGAGGATTTAGTGGTTTCATTAAAAACAGATCTAGTTTGATTCACAGGCTCCAGAGTTGGGCTGAGACTGAGCGTCTGTGCCTGGGCTCGCATCTCTTTAGTCATACAAATACAAATGTACAAGTATTTTTGTATTTTTGTAAAACTTCCGTTTAACTGCCACTTGCCACTTTTTGCCTTTTTCTTCTTTTTACACTTACTTTATTCCTTGCAAGCACAATCACGTCGGGTTCTGCCACACCAACATTTCACTGCCATGTAGCGACATGTGACAGAAAAACAATCTTTGAGTCTTTATTGGGGCCTCTCTCAGAGAAACAAACGTGTTCTTATCCCGTCTCGTCCGCACAGCGACCGACCCAGCGTTCGCGTAAGGAGGAGATTCCGACCTCGGGCCTCCGTCCGTTGTGGATGGAGGAGGAGGAGGAGAAGGAGGAGGCAGAGGAAGTGAAGGAGGTTCGAGGCGGCAGCAAAACAAAGCGTTACGGGCAGAAAACGAGCCAGCGGCATGAGCCGTGTGTCCTCTCAGTTTTAATTTTAGGCCGTCTAATTGTTGACGTCTCGTCAGCCGGCGCGTTTTTTTCTTTCCTACGAACCCGTGTCGAACGTGGACTTTGGTTGAGCGCTCGTGATTATGCAAGACATGGTTTGAGAGTGCCGTTATGTAAAAGTCTCGAAATGTTAAATTCTCTTAGGCAGAGATGGCAAAAGTATTCACATTCTGTATTTAGTGAACGTATGGAGACTTGTGTCAAGAAAATACTTTGGTAAAAGTAAAAGTACTGATTCAACTCCTTTAATCAAGTAAAAGTGAGAAATTACAGGTTATGAAATGTACCTGAGTAAAAAGTAAAAATGATTTTGTTTGCAAAATAGCACTAAAATACGATCCAATTTTTGCATAGTTCAAATAGCTCCATATCATGCAACAATAACTATAATGATAAATGAATTACTTTGAACAATATTTGTACCTTTTAAACTTTTTTAACAAGAATGTAAGGAGTACAAAGTGCAGATATTTGTGTACAAATGTAAGGAGTAAAAGTAAAAAGTTGTCAGAAGAAGAAATTCTCATTAAAGTACAGATACCTGAAAAATCTACTTAAGAACGGTAATGAAGTTTTTGTACATTGCGCCACCTCTGCCATTGAGGCAGAAAAATAAGTAAGACAACCAATGCAAATTGCTCAGTGCGATCTGAATTATTCTGCAGTAGCAGTAAAAGTGCGTGTTAAATGTACATTTGTAGGCTCTGTTAGCCATTAGCTTAGCTCAGCTAAAGGGCCTCCTATGACAGAAATTGTGTAAATGCAGACATGACGGTTGTTGCATAAGATTGGAATGTGCTTGTCTTCAATTTTAGCAGTTACACTAACAATCTCTCACTCAATAAACTAAATGAAGTAAGTCCTGAAATTCTCTGGCAATTTCTCGAGCGCAGACGAAAGACTTGTGTGGTGGACGGTGGTTTAACAGCTTAGCGGCCCACATTTATGAGCACATGCATGTGAAAATCACAGCAACTACATGATGGCAGCAGCTCCGATCACATACAGTCATTATCCTTGGGTCCGCCGGCTGACCACATCAGACAGATATACAGTCTGGCCCCGAGTTGCTGGGCCTTACCTAAGAGCTGTTATTGTCAGAGACATTTCAGAGCCCAGATTGTAGTGTGACCACACAGCGACCACAAGCAGGAAGCCAGAGAGCAGCACAAAGAGAGTTTTCAAGCCCAGAGGAGCCACACACAGACTAACAGACATGAATCTGCACTATCGACTTTTTCTTTGTGCTGAGACTGATTGGTGATGTTGTTGAATATAAAACAGAGGAATGCGCTGTCGTGTGCTATAAACATTTTAATAAGGTTTAATCGTCTGTGAAAAAGTTTGTTTCCCAGGAAACCAGAAATGATGGTTTTCTATAAATATTTCAAATGCATCTGTAAAGTTAACTGCTGTCTGTTAGGATTTACACAAACAGCACCATCAATGCCAGTCAACGCATTTAAACCATTATTTGCAAAAAGACTGTCCGTCCAACGGTACAATGATGTGACACTGTGCTGTATTTACCACAGAAGGCAGAACGCATAGCCTAGACTAACGGCACACCGTCGTCCATCATCGTCGATAGCATTGCAAGCTAATAGCTAACTGGCTAGTAACAGCGCACTCACTGACAGTTAGCAAGACGAGTACAGTCAAATGATGCACAGTACTCTCTGTACAATGAATTAAACAGCTCAACAAACAGGTAATTAGGTCACCAACACTGTAACGTACAGCTTTGACTCGATGCTAAAACACAGAACAGCCAAGTTCCTCGAACTTGAATTTCTAAGTTAATGGTAATGAGGCCGTCTGAAATAGTGTTGCTACCATTTCATTGTCAAATACGGTACAATTCTGTATTTAAAGGGACTGGCAATCTAATCTGAAGACTCCTGCTGCTCAAATATGAGTTCAGAGACATTAGTCATTGGTCACTACTGCTACCACAAGCTAACATGATTGTACACACTGCACTCATGTGAAGCAGGCAGTCAGTCAACCTACAGTTTATTTCACTTAAACTCTTCTTTCTTTTACATGTTACAATTGCAATAAAGCAGTAACATGGAGTCTTTCACCTTCAGAAAGGCCACTGAAGTCTGCTGCAGAGCTCTGTAAAGTCTGTGTCGCAGACTGAGACGTTATCATTACTATTATGATAATCATACGTACGATTGCTATTATTTGATTTGATTACTGACGTAACGTAACTGATAGTTTTGTGTTATGGAAGCGGCCTTAGCATGCTGTTAACTAACTGAGCCTCTCTGTTCCGACGCTCTAAGACAGAGAAGCGGGGGGATGGGTGGTGACTAGCATCTTGTAGGTTAACATGTTTTTTCCAAGCATCACCGCTCGATGTTTACATGTTTATGTTCATCTGTTCTCTTTATTTCCCACCTGTCACTCTATTGCACCTCCCTCTCCCCCTCCACCTGCGACCCCACCTGCTTTTTCTACTGGTTTTTGGTTTTCTGTCTCACTTGTTTTCTGTACCACACATATTTTTTGCTACCCACCCCCCCCACAAACACACACACACACACACACACACACACCTCCTCCTCTCATCTCCCCTCTCCTCACCTGACCTCCCCTCTCCCTCTATGCACACAAGTGACGTGTTGCATGTCGTGTGTGTGTGTGTGTGTGTGTGTGTGTGTGTGTCTCTCACAGACAAAGACGAGTGCAGCAAGGACAACGGCGGCTGCCAGCACGAGTGCGTCAACACAGTGGGCTCGTACGTTTGTCAGTGTCGCCACGGCTTTGTGCTGCATGAGAACAAACATGACTGTAAGGAAGGTGGGTTCCACGCACACGCGCACCAGCACACGCACTGGCACAAGGGCGGCCGGCTCCACGTGCACGCCGCGCCTCACAAGCACGCGATCGCGCACAGGGGGGGCGGCCACCGCTCGTCGCAGCACCCGCGGCCCCCGGAGGGCAGGCAGAGCTTTTACATCTGAGACCAGCGGGATTTTGTTTTTGTTCTGTTTTTTCTACACACGCAGATATGTCAACACTTGAGGGGGGCACATGAGTGAAAAGACGCTGTTAGGCTGAGAGCAGTGGTTCTCAACTGGTGGAGTCTCACAAATATTTTTTTCCTTATCAAGAAGTCGCAACCCAAATTTATTCCACAAAAGTAAAGTTGTTTTTTTTTTTCTTTTTCCTTTTTAAAAAAACTGTCGGCTCACAGCAAGAAGGTTGTGGGTTCGATTCCGGGCCTGGGACCTCTCTGTGTGCAGTTTGCATGTTCTCCCTGTGTCTGCGAGGGTTCTCTCCGGGTTCTCCGGCTTCCTCCCACAGTCCAAAAACATGCATGTGAGCTCAATTGGAAACTCTAAACTGACCGTAGGTGGTTGTGAGTGAGAGCGAATGGTTGTTTGTCTCTACGTGGCCCTGTGATGAACTGGCGACTTGTCCAGGGTGTCACCCTGCCTTTGCCCTATGGCAGCTGGGAGAGGCTCCAGCAGACCCCTGCAACCCTGAGACCCCCGCAAGACCCACCAGTTGAGAAACGCCGGATTAGAAAAACTGGCAAAGCTTGTGCTCAGAAAGAGCAGCTGACTCGGAGCCGTTTCTCCGGGAGTGGAGTCGCTCGGAAAAACACAGGGGGGATATTAAAGAAAGGCCTCAGCTTCACCCCCTTTTCTGAGGTAGAATAACAGACCCATCTGTTTCGAATGGTGTCAGAGGCCCTGCCAGCATACTTCCACTTATCCGTCACACTGGCACGGACGTGGTCAACACATGCGGCGCATGGTCGGGTGGGCACGGGGGGGGCGCTGCGCCACATTCCCTCAAGGTCAGCTCATCTGCTCCAAAGTCACGATGGAGGGGATGAGAAGAAAACAATGCCAAACTGTGGCTCCTCTTTCTGCTGAGGGTTCAATTGTTTCCACTTGACCCGGCTGGTCGCTCCCACCTGTGCTGGAGTGCTAGACTGCCCCCTCATGACCACTTGAGGGATTGCTCTCCTTGGCCCGTGCCCGCTAGCTCTTGGAAAACCTTCAGATGTTATTGAGCACAATGAACATGCTACCGGCTATATGTGTTGTATGTAGGTCGTATCTGCTGCCTGTGCAGGGGATTTTTTTATATGGCTTCATATTCTTGGTTCTTTTTTTAAATATTTTTTTATTTAATGAGGAGCAACTTTTACAGTGTTGACAGTACCACTTGTATTCAGATGCTATCCCCCCAAAAAAACAAAAACAAAAACAACAACTTATAGACTACTTAGAGAGGTCCATTTGTTTCCTTCTTTCCATCCACAACAATAACAAAGAAAAATCATCTCAAACCTCTTCAGACCTGCAGACCAACAGACTTCACTTTGCCCCACTCTGCCCACACACACACACACACACACACACACTCTGAGAACTGTTGAATTGACATACTGTGGGCCTTTGAAGTCTGAACTCTTGAACGTGTCCATGAACACCACATCAGTACACACACCTCACCAAAGGCTTCCCGTGTCGCTCATAAAAACACTCACGTTACAAACATCTGGCTGCTTGAAAGCTTTTTAATACAGTGCCCTCTTCCGCCCTGTGTGTGTGTGTGTGTATTGGGGATTTGGGGCGTAGCTTGACTCGGTAACCCAGTGTTCCACACACACACAGTCAACACGCTAGACCACTGTGAGTTGCACTTTTTCTTGCGAGCGCTCACTAATCAGAAAGCCTTTGGAACACAAGCAGTGAAAAGGGTTAACAAGACTCCCTTTGTGTTGTCAGCCATCATGTTTGTTTCATTAGAGAATGAACTACCACTAACCCCAAACCTGCGGTCAACCACCATTCACCATATTCACTATGATGTCGTGCTATTGTGACAATTACCGCCCTCATCCTGGCACACTGTGAGGGTCCTCAGTCATCCAGACATGATGTAACAAGCCACTCGATTGTACAACGCCCAGTGTGTTCTGTACTCATACTGTGTGTGACTGTCTGTGTAACACACATGTTAGCGACGTCTAGGCACCTCATTTGTGTACGCTGTACTTTTGAACTTTTGTCCATCTCATTGTGTACCCGCGTTCAGTGTTGTCTGACTCTGAATAAAGGCCTGTCACTTTTGGAATGCTCCTTGTCGTCCTGTGCATGCCTCATGTCTTCCACTGTCACCCTGTTTTTCACTGAACTCGCAACAACTCACTCACACGACACGTGTAGTGTAGGAGCCACCACGGACGACTTTTTGTCCAGTATTTTTATTTTTTATTTTTTTGTTATTTTATGTGATACAGGCTCCGAGGGAGCAAAGTAGGCCAATTATTTTCTAACCTATCCACTTTTGTCCACTAGTGCTGCCCTCTGTTTCCTGGGTTCAGTTAGCTTGCCTTGTTAATAGAGTGGGCTACAATGACGTGAGATAGCTTACACTCCTTACAGACACACAATTTGCTTTGTCAACACTGACTTGTGTGTGTGTGACAACTGCTACATTTGTCACAATTAGCTTGGCATGTAGCTTAAAGGAGCTACATGCCAAGCTCGGCAGAGACAAATGGATTTTTGCAATGTCATGACGACTGTTAGCCTAGCGTCTACAGTTTCAGCAGTTACAGTTAGCATCAAGTGAGCGGTGCTACACGAGAGGTTGTGGGGCAAAACTGTTAACAAAGTACAGGAAAGACAATTTCAACTGTTAGGACGTCGCTAGATCTGTCCATAACAAATTGTGTGTGTAGTTCCTTTAAATGCAGCATTTCCCACCACAAAATCACGAGTCAGTACGTGTAAAAGCCATTTCAGACGGCCGATGCCACGTCACATTCTTGAAGTAGTGTCCCATTTTGTTATTCTCTAGTTTAGTTGTTTGAATGGGAGAAGACGTAGCGCTAAACGTGAAAAAGAAATGGAACTGGACCTAAATTGTTTGTAGTTCTAACCCCACCGCTCAAGTGTTGTGATGATGTTTGGCATTTTAGTGTTACTACCACAGCGGTGAGGATGGAATCATGTTGCTTTATATTGATTTTGTTCAACCACTTATCAAGATTCAAAAGTTTATATTAGCACGCTTCCACTGACTATAAATGTTACTGTAGGTGCTTTACAGTAACAATGTGAGCTTTTAGTTTCAGTTCGGCATTCACATTCGTGCACAAACCCCCGAAGCGAAACTCATCGTCAGGATGTGCTTCATTGAAGTCTTCTCTCTGTCTTCTGCTCCTCTGGTTTCACACCTTCCTGTCCCCCTTTTTTCCATTTCCTCCTGACCTTTTTCCTGTGCAGCTATGATTTTAACTTCCTGTGTGTGTGTGTGTGTGTGTGTGTGTGTGTGTGTGTGTGTGTGTGTGTGTGTGTGTGTGTGTGTGTGTGTGTGTGTGTGTGTGTGCATGCGCAGCTGAGTGCGAGCACAAGATCCACAGTCCCAGCGGGACCCTGAGCAGCCCCAACTGGCCGGACAAGTACCCCAGCCGCAAGGAGTGCACCTGGGACATCACGGCCACGCCGGGACACCGAGTCAAGATCGTGAGTGTGTTCCCACTGTCAGAGCAGAGAATTCATTCCTCTCTGTCGCCTCTTCCTTCCAACCCACACGTGAGGGCTCTACGGGGTCATACAGTATGTCTGAGCCCCAGGGTGCCCTCCTCCCCCTTCCCCGCTCCCTCCCTGCCCAACATGATGATCTGTCTAACCCGTGTTCCACTTGGGAAACTCAATCGTGAACAGTGGAGTAAGTGCACGTTTGTGTATTCAGGCTAACTGGAAGCAGCGCGCTCATGCGTTAGAGGGAGCCCTCAAGCAGGGGCCATCTGTGTCCTTGGTGTGTGTGTGTGTGTGTGTGTGTGTGTAGCCAATATGTGCACAAGAGTGCATGCATACCATTTTATCTTATTACACACCATTATCTCCAAACTTCTGATTGTAAAAGACAAATTAGGAGTCAATCATCATAGTGTGTACTGCAAAAAACATATATGTTTTATATATTTTTATATGTATATCTAAATATATCATATATGTATATATATATATATTATATATGTATATATATATATATATATATATATATATATATATATATATATATATATATATATATATATATATATATATATATATGTATATATATATATATATATATATATATGTATATATATACATATATATATACATACATAGAAGTCAGAAATGTTGAAAAGTAGGTGGAAAATGTGCTCGACGCACATTTACAATCCTCTACTCACGGCGAGCAGATTTCACACACACACACACACACACACACACACACACACACTCGGTCTGGGCACGCAGTCCAAGGCAAACATACGCAGACATGCAGTGTGTTCCTGCCACCTGGATTTGTGAGCGGGCAGCCGCACGACACGAGGCCGCTGCGTGTGGACCAAATTGTCATCAGCTGTTAGTTAGTGTTGATCGTCTCCGATTTCTGAAACCACCAAACACATCAGAATCGTTAGTAACACATGGGCGCGTCTGCTTTTGCGCTGTTGGCCCGCTAGTGTGTTAGTGGAGAGGCAAATCCCTCTGTGCAAAAAAAAAGCTGAAAAAAAAACAATAGAAAAACTGAATGAAAAACACGTGAGAGGAGTCACATGATGTGGCCTGATGTCCAGGCGCAGATGTGGCAACGGTGCTTTCAAATGCACCTCCTAAACTCAGGAATCCTTCCAGCTGTGATGGCAGGAAGCTTCTTTAATTGTATCACTTCATTGCAATATTAGATTTTGTGTTCAGCGCTCACTCAGAGCACTGAGTGCCCCCCCCCTCCCCCTTTTGGTGCGAGCGTGAGCGCCGATGGTTGTGCTTCTCTGTGCGGCACCGGCCATAAACTCGCATTTCAGAGTGAAGCGCCGCCTTCACCCCTGAAACAGCTGGGACGGACTGCAGCCCCTCGTAAGCCTGCAGTGCAGAGAGGAGGTGATGGGAGACAGATGGATGACGGATGGATTGTGTCTTATTCACCAATAAGACATTCAGAAAAAAACAGGCAGATGTTGATTTGTGAGTAAATATAGACAATCTTAAAAAAAAAGAAAAAAGAAAGCGGTGGGGATGCACCGATACCGGGGTTCAGTTCTCTCCTCCCGTAGTTCTCAACTCGTGGAGTCTTAGGACCCACAGTTTTTTTCCTTATCATGAAGTCGCGACCCAAGTTTATTCCACAGCACTCAAATGTATCAAAAAAAAATTCAAAACGCAAGCCTACTTTCTATCATGTCTAATATATCCCAAGGGGATCAATAAAGTCTGTCTATGTCTATGTCTATGTCTATATAAATTAATGAAATTATTGAATTGAATTCTGTCTCTTGCAAAATACATTCTTAACGTTTTCTCTATAAATATCGACATTTTAAAATCCCTTTTTCTAAAAAAGACAAAAACGGGGAAACTGCCCACGAAGCCGCGACCCAATCAAAACAGCTCTGTGACCCATTTTTGGGTCACGACCCTCCAGTTGAAAAACACTGCTCTACTTGTACCCGTAAAATACCTATGTAATAAGTTTGACAATTTTGTTAAATGTGTGTTTGTACTGCAGTGAAACCTGTGACAGTTGCCCACGTTCTTGAAAAACATGCTGAGGAATATTGATCAAATTACAGAACATCTGTGGAAAACTGAAAAAAATCAAAGTAATTCTATAATGTGCAATGGCCTTTTTAAGTACTCGGTATCGGTGAGTACCAAAATGTAGGTACTCATACTCTACTTGTTCTGTAAAAAAAAATGGTATCGGTGCATCCCTAAGAGGAAGTGCTCCCACAGTTGAATAGAAAATTTTAAAGCAAAAGGCTGAATTGAAATGACATCAAGTCAAGCTGGAGAGAAAGAGGATCCACAGTGTGACATCACAAGCGGAGACAGATTTATTAACAGACATCTGAGAGCAGACATGAAGGTCACTGTGTTGTTGCTCCTCCACTCACTGTACCATGTGCAGTCTCTTGGGAATAGTAAACAGCTGCACAAACTGTGTCTCAGCCCGAGTTGCAGTTGGAAACATCTGGAAGCCATCGCAACCCAGAATCCCCTTCACCTTGGCTCTCCTCCCTCCTTCCGCCTGGTTTGGTTAAAAATCCCTCTGTTCTGGTGTTCATGGCTGACAGAGTGCTGTGTGTGTGTGTGGGAGAGAGAGAGGCCTGCAAGGTGTTATGACTCAGCTCACGGTGACTTGATTCGCTTATGAGTCGTGACAGCGTGTCCAAGCATGTCAGCGTGTGAAGCGGCAGCGTGTGGGCAAGAAGCAGGAGCTCCGCTGCACCGGATTAAGGAATATGCAAATATGTTTTCTGGGTTGTTGTTTTTTTGGTTGTTTTTTTTTTACCCCCCAAACATAGTGAATCAGAAAATATTCAATTTCAATTTATTTATTTTTCAAGAGGACAGTGTACAGTGTACAATCGCACCCCATTTGGCAGTTATGTGATTGTGCCAACTTTCAGCCAGGGGCTGGTTTACATTATTTGTCCCCCTGCCAGTTGTTATAGGCACAGTACCTTTAAAAGCAGGTCAGCAATACAGCACAAAGTCAATAAATAATCATCGAAAGCAAAAAAGAAACAACAACACAGCTAGATCTCAGTTGCAGTCATAAGGAATATTGGACGTACCAGGATGGCCTCTGGAATTAAAAACATGAGGTAGACAAGGGGATTGGGGCCTGTGTGGGTTGTGTAGATGGTGTGTTGAGCTGTGACGATACAGAGTCCAGTTCACAGTTATTGTTGAGAGTGGTTAAGAGTGGTTATGAATGTAGAAGTAATGGGGATTAAAGTACTTAAGTAGAGCAGTAAAGTGCTGGAGTTGGATATAGAAGTAGTAGGGGCTGAAGTGCTTGAGTTAGGCAGTAGAGTGCTAGAGTTGGACTGCAGTACAGTACAGGGGTTGACCTCAGCAGTGATTCAAAAGACAAACAAAGTGGAACTGATGAAGACAAATACATTGATCAATAGGAGAGAAAAAACAGACAGTCAGTCAATTAATAACAGATCTAAGACAATGACATACAGTGGGTAGGGTCCATTGCACAGTGGTTGCTTAGTAGCCACTTTTTTAGATGTGTTTTGAAGGTCGCACCCCCGTCCTCAGCGTCTCTCTGATCGACCCTCTCCGCCTTCCGCAGACGTTCAACGAGTTTGAGATCGAGCAGCACCAGGAGTGCGCCTACGACCACCTGGAGGCCTTCGACGGGGACAGCGACACGGCGGCCATCCTGGGCCGGCTGTGCGGCAGCAAGATCCCCGAGCAGCTCGTCTCCACGGCCAACAGGATGTACCTGCGCTTCATCTCCGACGCCTCGGTGCAGCGCAAGGGCTTCCAGGCCACTCACTCCACAGGTCTGTGTGTGTGTGTGTGTGTGTGTGTGTGTGTGTGTGTGTGTGTGTGTCAGGATTGCCAAATTTCACACGTCAACTGTTTTCAGGAGCAACGTCTCCCTCTAGTGGCTGATAGGTGACTCACAATCATTCTGTCGTGTCTTCGAAGCCTCACGGTATTTAGCTCCTTGTTGAAATGACTCTTAAAACCCCGAGACAGTGGATGAAATACAGCTATTTTATAACTTACTTATTATTATAATTTCTTCCAGTTCTGCGGGCAGATTTAAAAACCTTAACGGGGAGCATATGGCCCCCGGACCGTAGTTTGCCTATGCCTGGCTGAGACAAACCTGCCCCCTCTCTCTCTCTCTCTCTCTCTCTCTCTCTCTCTCTCTCTCTCTCTCTCTCTCTCTCTCTCCTGCAGAGTGCGGCGGCCGCCTGAAGGCCGAGGTGCGTCAGAAGAACCTCTACTCTCACTCCCAGTTCGGGGACAACAACTACCCGGGACACACGGACTGCGAGTGGCTGCTGGTGTCCGAGCAGGGCTACGGCGTGGAGCTCAGCTTCATCACCTTCGAGGTGGAGGAGGAGGCCGACTGCGGCTACGACTACATCGAGCTCTACAACGGATACGACGCCAACTCGCACCGACTCGGCCGCTTCTGTGGTTCCGGGGTGAGGATTTCAAATTCAACGTTGTTTGTTTTGTCATTTGTCATTGCACCACTTGGTGTTAATGGGCACTGCTGTGCATTTATGTTCTCTGTTATGCACATCACAAGTTAAAGGTGTAAAATTTAGAAGGAAGTAAGAAATGACGTGTGTGACATTGCAGCTAACTAGGACTAAGATCCTTCCTCTTCATGTTCTTATCTACCCATGAGCACCGTTCTAAGGTTAGGAAAACAAAAACACTTTTTTATTGTATTTGTGGGCAGTTTGTTGATATCAGATGTAGCCAAATTTTACACTCTGAACATTCAACTGCCTTTAGATTCAGTGGTAAATCTCTTGTTGCAAGTGTTCTAGTTTAAAATTCATATGAAACTAATTTTTCACAAATTTTTACTTTTTTATTAATTTTTCACTTGTAGAATGAGGAAGACTTTTTACAGTCAGTTTGTGTAAAAGGCTTTGACCTCTGTGTGACCTGTAACCTGTAGTTGACTTTTCATGTTTTTTTTTATTTTCCTGCCACATAGTCGGTCATATAGAATACAGAATTATTTTTTTTTGAACACTTATTTAGTCATCTAAATATTTTGTGTATTTATTTTGTCTTAATTACTTTTTAATGAATATATTTTTTTCATCCTCTCTTTGCACGGCATATGCTGCTGTAATTATGTGAACTTCCCCAATATGTCTCCTCTATTTAATTCTATTTGAGATGGTCTGACACTTGTTTCTGAACCCCCCCGACCCCCCAACAGCCCCGGGAGCCCATCTACTCGCCCGGCGGCGTCCTGCTCATCCGCTTCCACAGCGACGACACAATCAGCAAGAAGGGCTTCCACCTCCGCTACACCAGCACCAAGTTCCAGGAGAGCCTCCACACCAGGAAATGACCTCACGTTCCCGGCCCGCGACCTATGACCTCTGCGCAGCCCCCGCCTCTGTCACTCCCGACCTTCGCCGTGACGGTTCAGAAAAAAGAAAAAGACGAAAAAAAAGAAGAAGAAGAGGAAGAAGGGCCGGCGCTGGTGGGCGTCGGCCAGCCGCGGCAGGAAGCCGGGCGCTCACGTTGAACCTTTGTCTCCCCCCTGTGGCTCCACGCGCAGGTCATCGCACCCTGAGAAGAGACGGGGAAAAACAGCACGATATCCGAGACGTGACCCGGAGCCAGCGTGGGGAAGCGCACGGAGGAGCCTTCTTTTTTTTTTTTTTTTTTTAATTTCCGTGTTTTTTCTCATGAGGCTGCCCTCAGCGCGGAAGGAGGTTTTGCTGGACTCAGACTCTTGTTGTTGCAGAGAAAAAAAGAGTGCAGGAAAAAACACAACCAGCTTCATATTTACATTTATGAACTATGTATGCTTGAGGGACTTGAGGGAGGAGATCCTTCCTAAATGAAAAAAAAAACAACAAAAAACAAAATAACAATCCGAGTATGAAGGCTGCGAGTTTTCTGCGACTCCTGTGCGGCTGTGAGACTGGAAACAGAGACCTTCCTTTATTGCCTTTGACGCCTGGGAAGCAGGTCCCAGCTCAGAGTGGCTGCAGATGATTTGAATTCATGTGTTATTGTGAAAAAAAAAACCCAGTTGTGTTTACTGTATGTGTGACTATGTGTACAGAGAGAAAAAGAAAACAAACAAACAAACAAACAAAAAGGAGCAAAAGACGCTTGAGTCGCCCTCTTTGCCTAAAGCTTGTGCAGACGACCTTTGCCGGAGTAAACAGAGATCCACTGGGTGCAAAGTCAACGTGACAGGTCCCATGTTCATCTTCGGGTCCTTGTTTTCCATCCCTGCACTCCACTGTAGCAGCCTCACACACTTAACCGTCCAGAAACCTCAAGAAATCCTCATTTAAAAAAAAGAAAACTGCATATTTAGCCCTCTGTTTACAGCCCCGTGCAGACTTTTAGTTTCCTGTGATGCTTTGCTGGAAGGAGATAAAGAACGAGGGAGTTTCCGTCGCCACAGAGCAAACAAAGTGAGGGCGGGGTGGATGGGGGAGGGTTCCGTGGAAGAGTTGTCCGCCCAGTGAGACATCACAAAGGGACAATTTACCGGAATTGCTTGTTATTGAACAGTGGAGCGAGCAACATGAACAAAACAAAAAGATGGACTTTTCTCATTTGTGGGGAGTTTGGCTGAAAGGATGGAGACACGTTACTGTTCAAGTAAAATGGTAACGCAAATGTAGCATAACATGGGACCTTCAAGCCTTCTTGTGCGTGTGTGTGTGTGTGCGCGTGTGTGCTCTTGAGTTTTTCCACCGTCTCTGGTCGATGTCTCTAGCTTCCACCTCACCCTCCAGCTCGTTTTTCCCCTCCAGCGGACGTTAGAGAGGAGAGCTTCGCGGTTGTCCATCAGACGAAGAAGAGGTGGAGGACGAGGAGGAGGAGGAGGAGGCGGAGGAGGAGGAGGGATTCCCATGGTGCTAAAGTCATTTAAAAAATTATATACTCAAGAGTGGCTGATGACGGGGGAGGGGCGGTGGATGGGGTTCAACTGTGCGACCAGCGCTCGGCATCAACGGCACTAGTCCTGTGAAACTACTTCTTACATTGCCTTAGAACCAAAATGTATTGCTGTCGGAGGTCGCTCCCATGCTCTTGCACAGGTGTCTTGTGTCAGTCGAGCTCGCTTCTGAAGTCTTTTGGTGGCGAATTCCCTTTATTTTATTTTTTTTGAGATTGTGATCGATGTCTTTATGGAGGCGGGAGAAAAAAAGTGCAAAATGTTTTCTGTGTGAGAGACAGAGCGGCTAAATGGTGCAGAAGTTGCTAGTGTTTCCTTTTCGAAGCGGCCCTCTGAGGAACAAACCCCGATCGCACACTTTCCCCACAAACAAACAGCTGACCACACAAAACTCCCCTTTCTGTGCATTTGGGGCAGCAGAGTGGTGTTAAGTTCAAGTGCAAGTGTGTGTATCTTGTTTTGTTTTGTTTTGTTGTTTTTTTTAAAAGTTGATCGCTGTATGTGCCAAGCTCCAGGTGACCCTGATCCACTGTAGCTTTCGTTTTGTCCCTCCACCTCTGTAGTTCAGGGACACTGACGTGATGTCCTCCGCATTAAAATACACACAGATGAAAACCTGAGTCGTGCGTTCAGTGTTGTTGTCGTGTTTTATATCCCTGCTCCTCAGCTCTTCTAGATATTTTCCAAATGCCCTGGATTTCTCATATCAATCTAGTGAGATGTTGAGGCTGATGATAATGTTGTCTGCAGGGCACAGGGAGAAGAGGAACGGCGCCGGGACCGTTGGACTATGTGGGACACAGTTGCACACACGGTATGTAAAACAGTCTACAATCCATCATGCAAGGTGTTGGTCCACTCACTCAAGTGATTTAGAATATTACCAACTCTTAGGGTAGAGTCATGCACCTCTTCATCAAATCTTGACACTCTCTGTGGTTCCTTCCTATGAGGAGCTAGGGGGCAGCAAAGGTTCAACTTTTTGGCTCAGGGGTGATATAAAGACATATTTGGAAAGCCATGGAAACGCTCTGCCACATATCTGAAGGCCAGCTAGGCGGCCCACTTCTGGAGCAAACTCCTTCACAGAAGGGGACAGGAATGATACAAAGACATTTGGAAACACTGATTTGATTTTTGCCCCTGATCCCGAAGCTTGAAAACCAAACTAAAAACTCGATTGGATAGAAAAAATAATATTGTCAATATTGCACCATAAGCCAAGTTCCCAGTCATTGAAGCTAATAACCACCGCTGACATTTGGTCAAACTACATGGTATCAGCCAATTGCCATGATTCATGGTGGATCATGGGCATTGCCTAATACCATGTATACTGACTCATCCAAACAGTCCACTTTTTGATTGGACCCTTAGGTTGACTCCAAAATAGAAGAGGATATGGAAATGTGGAACTTCTACATTTCCCTTATTCCCACTTTCTTGTCTATTATATCAAAATTTGGAAATGTGTAATTTTCACTTCTCCACATTTCAACTTTCTGGTCTATTAACCTGAATGTGGAAATGTGAAGATGTGGAAATTCCATAATTCCAGACCGTTTAAAATACTTTTTTATCAGTTCTGTGTGTCCACATGGTCGCTAAATGTAGACAGATGTAAATTTTGATGTTTTTGAAGAGTAGCTTCCTAATTTTTATTCTTTTAATTTCAAATCCTCCAGCTAATCCCCCCTCCAGACCAAGGAGCAGTAGTCACAGTAGCAGCAGCGGTCGAGGTTCCAAGTGAATTCCCACCTTGGCGCGAGTATGTCTTGAGGGATCCTGATGAACCTGTATGTGATCCCATGTCTCTCGGACAAAGTTGACATTTGACCCCATGGACTTCTATGGGAGCGCGCAATCCGAAATTCCAGGTTTGAATAATTTGCAGGGGTCATTGGAGAGCGTTCTGCATGTGCTAGAAGCCCCACATTTGATGTGGGCGTGTCATGGGGGACCCTAACCAACCTGCAATTGGTCCCATATCTCTAGGACGAAGTCAACGTTTGACCCCATAAACTTGTATGGGAGTTCCAGTCTAATAATAAAATAATATATTTATTATTATATATAATATTATTGGCCCTGCGATGAACTGGCGACTTGTCCAGGGTGTACCCTGCCTTCGCCCTAAGACAGCTGGGATAGGCTCCAGCAGACCCCCGTGACCCTGAATTGGAATAAGCCAGTTTAGAAGTTGGATGGATGGATGTAAAGTAATAAATAATTTTCCTTGTGTATGTAATAATCATATGGCTGAATGTGCATGAAACCAAAGAACAAGCGGTATTTCTAGCATGTTTAAATTTTTTGTTTATTTAAAATAACAGCAGTGTTGTACTTTGAGTTGCTGAAGAACTGAAACAAATGACCTTATTACTTTTCTTTAAATTACTTAAAGCATATTGTAATTGTATTGTATATGTGTGTCATGTTACATGTTTCTTGATGTGCTTTTTGTATAATACAAAGAATTTTATTTCATGACACTGTCTTAGCTTTCAAGCAGCCTACTCTGATGTAGATCTAAAATCCCAGTGAATGAAAAAACTTGAGAAAGAAAGAAAAAACTAAATTTGTCATTGTGAAATTGGTCTGTAGATTTCACACTTGTTTCCAGTCAAGCTTTGGTCACAGGTTAGAGTGTATACGACCAGAAAGCCACCTCTGCCTCCTCTGGGTCGGACAAGTCACGGAGTGTGTTCCCTGGCTGAGTGACCACGAACATGATCCTAGACGGTCATCATAGCGAAGATCCTTGTCCCAGACCTCAACCCTCAAATTTATGTGTGTGTCCACCTTCAGGAGAAAAGGAAGGAAAATAAGACCAAGCCATTTAAAATTATGCTAGAAATATATAGATTACAACTTATTAAATGAACATTTAGACTACAAACACAACATAATATTGTAAAGCATTTCTAACAATAAGAAACAATATGACACGTTTTCACAAATGTTATGACTGTAAATCATAATTTTTCTCATAGAGGATTTTAGATCACGATACATGCATTAACCAATCAGGATCATCCTCATGTTGTCTATTCATTCATTCATCTTCGAGACCCGCTTATTCCTGTTCAGGGTCACGGGGGTCTGCTGGAGCCTATCCCAGCTGTCTTAGGGCGAAGGCAGGGTGACACCCTGGACAAGTCGCCAGTTCATCGCAGGGCCTGGTTGTCTATATTTTGTTTAAAATCCTTGCAGTTTCCTTTTGTCTTCAGTTCCTAAACTATTTTCTTTGTATTTCTTAACATTTAGAATATTATGCTTTACCTATCTATATGTTCACAGATTCATCAAATTAAAAACACTGCTTAGGACGAAATTATTCGGAAGCTTTGACAGTTGATCATATAAGATTTGGGATTTTTGTCTAAAAGGTCCACTGCAAGAGCAAGAGATGTATTACCAGTTCTTGACTAGTCATTTCTGCAATTCACATCAATTAAATTCACAAGAGAATAGTTCTTCACCTTGCCCACATAGTAGCGTGCATTCCACCAGGGGTCGTTTGACCTGATCCAACGAGTCCTGCGATAGAAGCTACCATGCCACATCTTTGCATAACTGTGAAGAAAACAGGAGAAATCAGCTGCTGAGTTGTCACTGTTGTTCAGTCAGCGCCTCTGACATCACTTTACTTACCCCTCAGTTTTGCCAGTAAGATCTCCTTTCAGATTCCAAGCTCTGACAATGGTCACCACCAATGTTCCCCTGTAGTGATGCCGAGGGCAGCAATTGGGGGCAATGTTGGGAATGTTCCCCGTACAAGAAGGTTCTGCGGGTGATTTCTGCACGCTGTTGTCTTCAAGGTACTGCTGTATGGCAGCCTTCACCCCAGCCCTCTTTGGCCCATTGGAAATCAGCCGATATATTGGTCTAAGGGAGTACGAAACTATGTCCGGGTAATCTTTGATTGTACTCAGCCAGTTTGTGAAGCCAAGGGAGTCATTACGAGTGAGTGAAAACTCCCCCAACCAACGAGAGCCACCCACCACCTCTGTATAGTGTTGGTGGAGACCACCGCTGTATGATGTGGTGAAGTCATGGTTCTGTAACACTTTATTGCAAGATGCCTGGGTTGAAGATAATTTGAGCTTTCCAAGGCCAACAGAGATACCCATTGACAAACAGGATTGGACCTAGAGCACAGAAAATAATAAAAATAAGATGTTATTCAATGTCACTGGCAACAAAAAAATTAACTATGGACAAAGACGAACAGAGATTTTTTTTTTTAATTCAATGAGTTTGATATGAATAACTGTCTTTTTCTTTGTCAAGCACATAAATGTACCACAGATCCCCCAATTCATCCATGTATGCAGTATTACACTTCATATTGTAACATGATTACCGTAAATATTGATATTGAAAACTAAAAACAGTTCAATATGACTTTTCCATAGTATTGATATATCGATACTCGACGTGCGCCGCTGCCAACACAAACATTCTGAGAGCCCCCTCTCCCTGCGAGGCAGGAGTGGAGGGAGATTGTGTCGTAATGAGACTTCCCCGAGACTTAACCCCCACCCCCCTGGTCGATGAAACTTCCGCGGGACTTCAGCGTGATCTCCACCCACCACCACCACCCTCGACAAAACTAAGAATGACAAAACGAAGCGTTTGCTAGTATCGAAAATCGTATCAAAAATCTATATTTTTCAAAATATTGTATTGAAGCCTGAAATCCAGTATTGTGACAACACTATACTTTGTTGTAGCTACTTAAAGGTTCCAAAAACAGGATCTAATTCAAAGCAGTGTGGTTGCAATTGTGCCTGTGCTGCAACTGTACTATTATGAAATGTACCTCACTGGAGGAGAGTCCGTTCAGTGTGGATAAGCAGGTATGTGAAGCTGTGACTCGCCTGAATCGACCCCCAAGATAAACCTGAGAACAAGAGCATACATTAGAAAAAATACCAGTGCCTTTAAATGTGTTTAAGTGTATCGTAGCATATGAGTAGTGGCCAATTCCAATTTAGAACCAACCCAATGAATACCTTTAACCTGTTCATTATTTAAATGTTGTGAGTTGGGCTTTCCAAGATTGCTTAGGATCAGGTGCTCTACACAAAAGGAATCACTAGTTTTACTAAATAAAAAAGAAACAACAACAAAAAAACACAGTTCAGTCGAGGAGAAACAGGCCAACACTGGGTATCACTTTATTTACCACTGAGCAACTTTAATGAAAACATATGGAACCCTGACTGTGTTTATGGATTTTTGTGCTCTGCCCATCATGTGACTCAAACCAGTTTGAATGGCCAACAAATGTGTGAGTGTGATTACCTGACGTATATAGTGTGTGCCATAGGTATGTAAGAGCCCCATGTAAAGAGCCCTAGTAGAGTGGCTGTAGACACTGGGCAGTCTGGACACATCCTTCTTGAACTCTGAGCTCAGAGGCGGGGCGCTTGACACACGGTAACTGGACAGAAAGATGATGTAATGCATTAGAAAAAAATATGCTGGAAAAAACTAGAATCAAGCATGACCACCGTGCTCACCCGTAGTGGTTGCAGGTGACCCTGTGGATACTGAAAAAGTGTCGGTCTTCTCTGTTCATGGCTGTGGAAAACTTATACGCAGAGGATTGTGTTCCTCCCACGTCCAGGCTTGCATATTTACCCAGATCTAAACCAACCTGGAAGAGAAAAAAAAACATTTACCCATCAGTATCACTGGGTTTTCAGGCCTGTTCTAGACTACAAGTTCTAAGAGTTTAATAGTGCAATTAAAAGACTATAATAACCACCTTCCAGTCCCGACTGTCTTGAGAGATGTAAGTTTCGGCCAACGAGCTGGAGACACAGTTTACATTCAATAAGTCATTCTTGAAATGCATTTTTTCGTTGTTGTAATGATCATAATAAATGAGGTCAAAGGAAGAGCAGATAGAGGTAACATGAAACCAAGGGCCCGTTTACACAGACTCTGGTTTCTCTGAAAACACTAAAATATTTTGTTTCTGCCTTGTGTTTTCACTGAAAAAAACTCAAAGGTTTGTTCAAGGAGAATATCGGCCATTCCGGAACAATAGTGCCTGCCTCAATATCAGTCACATGGTGTGAAAAGAAGCAACAATACAACGGTTGTGGTGGTCCTTGAATTTAGCAATGACTTCAATGGCAGTCTTCCAACATGACCAGAGCTGACTTATTTCATTGGGTAACACAATGATACAATACGGTACCTGACAGAGGTGTGTGCACTGCTGTAGATGTCAGCGCTGCACCGGCTGAAGGCTCGCCAGTCCACTGCAGAGAGCGGCAGCTGGGACACAGAAAAAGACGGTGGTTATCATGAACAATACATGTTAAATTTAGATGTGATTTCTCTCTTACTTTCTGCAGCTGGTGGCCTTGAAGAGAGTTGGAGCACAGAGTACAGGTGCCATTCGGTGAGAGATAGGTCTTCACATCAATTGTGTAGGCGCCTTTACGCTGTAGGGTGACCACATCGAAGCCCTCCCCTACCAGGTTGTAGCCTGGTACAAAGGGTGCGGCGTTGCACTGGCTGGTGGTCCCAACCAGGCAGCACAGAACACAATTTGGCAGAAGGAGGAGGGGGCTCAGGTAGAGAAGAGGTGGGGTTGAAAGTGTGATCATGCCTGCAGACAGGGAGACTGACAAGAAACAAACAAAACAAAAAAAAATTAAAATATTGAAAATATTGAAATTGAAAAAAATGTAATCGTAACTGCCAAAAGTAAAATTTGAGAGCAGAAATATGCATTATCATGTCATTACTTGCTATGAGTGTTTTGTGCTGTATCAAACCAACATTTTTCCCTCTGAAGTTTGTTTTACATTACAATTTAGATAATGCTGCAATTTTGGTTACAGGTCAAAGGCAGGTAGGAAATGGAGATTCTCATGCGTTAACATGGCTGCACCGTCACAGACACACACACACACACACACACACACACACACACACACACACACACACACACACCAAGTTTAGACCACATTATTGATTGTCTTCACACTTGATCTTAATTATCTTAAAACTTGACGTTAGTTCGTGTCAGGATAATTAGGATCCAAACAAAATCACAATGCATCATTCGGACCTCATGTGCAATTACAAAAACTGGTTTACCTGGTAGTTGAAAATTGAGTGCTGATGTTCTCCTGTCAAAGACTGAGCCTGGTTTGTTCAGGAGTCCACAAATGATGGAGCATTTTATACTGCACCAAATGAGGTAGGAGATAAGAAATGAGAGATACAACAACATCAGAGACGAACAATAAAATTGTAAAACTGTCCTAAGTAATAAGGAAATTCACCTGCAGTAAATGTATTGGAAAAACTCAAGACAAAAAAATCGTACAAATAGACACTATTTTAGATTAGATTTTAGATTAAATGTGTTTTTTTTTAACTTAGAAAAATTAAATTAAATTAAATTAAATTAAATTAAATTAAATTAAATTAAATTAAATTAAATTAAATTAAATTAAATTAAATTTGTAGTATTTGGCAATGTTATACCAGTCATACCAAAGACTGTAAAAATGGTACCCATTGCCTCCCGGCTTGGCACTCAGTATTCGGGGTTGGAATTGGGGGGTTAGATCACCCAATGATTCCCGGGCGCAGCACTGCTGCTGCCCACCGCTCTCCCTCAGGGGATGATGTGTCAAATGTGGAGGACTAATTTCGCATCCTTTGGGATGTGACAATCACTGGGACTTTATTTAACAAACTTGATGTGCATAGCCAGCTCCAGATGAGTCAAGACTTTAAACACAACACTGTTATTCTTCAGGCCAGTTGTGAAGGTTTTATGTCCTGACACAGCAGGACAATCTGGTTGGTCTGAATTCAAATGTCTGGGGTTAACATTTGTCTTTATCATCCAATGCACTTATCAGTATCTCTCACAACTTTCAACAACCCTTGTTTGATTCCCGCAATCACAGCAGGAAATCGATGAGTCAGCAGAAAATGGTGCACGTGCGGGTGTAAAAACAACACAAAGGTTATAAAGTCTTGCGCCGGAAAACCCAAAAAACAACAAATACCAAAACATAATACTGTATATAATATAGTAGAGTTTGGCCCATTATAATTTCAATGTATTTTTGGTACTTTCACCAGGGATTTATGGCCAATGTCAACGTGAGATTGTTGTTCACTGTAATGTAGAGTATTAATATACATATAAATATTAAATATGTTTTCTTGCCTCAGAAGAAAAAATATTCAATAATTGTTTATCCCCTGAATATCCCAAGTGCCCTGTGTTCATCTTGTAGTTGTAGAGAGAAATGAGTGATAATAAAGTAATGGTCCCTAAAGCTGCAGCTGACTGCAACAAGAAACCAGCTCTGGGATGTTTCCGGAAGAAAACATTATTGTAAAAGCATTATTATGGTCCCTGCACATCAACTGAGATATAACTGGATAAAACTCACGTTTTATGACATGTGCTCATAACATTCAGCTTTTATGGATGGTTTTGTGAGCAATTGCACAATGATTGAAGGAACCGCTCAAAGGTGGGACCAATAAAAGTAACAATGGAATTAATATTACTTTAAGTTCAAACTCAAGCTCAAACTCCTAGATCCAATTTGGGATCAATAAACTACATCGGGGATTGGAGTTAGGTTTGGGATTGGAGGGTTAGGGTTAGGGTTTGGTTAGGTTATATATATATATATATTTTTTTTTTATATATATATATATATATATATATATATATATATATATATATATATATATATATATATATATATATATATATATATATATATATATATATATATATATATATATATATATATATATATATATATATATATATATATATATATATATATATATATATATATATATATATATATATATATATATATATATATATATATATATATATATATATATATATATATATATATATATATGTGTATATATACGTCGACACTGTGGCACAGTGGTTAGCGCTGCCGCCTCACAGCAAGTAGGTTGTGGGTTCGATTCTGGGGCCTGGGCCTGTGACCTTTCTGTGTGGAGTTTGCATGTTCTCCCCGTGTCTGCGTGGGTTCTCTCCGGGTTCTCCGGCTTCCTCCCACAGTCCAAAAACATGCATGTTAGGTCAATTGAACATTCTAAATTGTCCGTAGGTGTGCATGTGAGTGTGAATGGTTGTTTGTTTCTATGTGGCCCTGCGATGAACTGGCGACTTGTCCAGGGTGTCACCCTGCCTTCACCCTAAGACAGCTGGGATAGGCTCCAGCAGACCCCCGTGACCCTGAATTGGAATAAGCGGGTATAGAAGATGAATGAATGAATGTATATATATATATATACACACATATACATATATATATTTTTGTCACTGCCCATAGTTGGGGGTCAGTGTTGTTCATCATCTGGCTGTCTTCAGTGCCGTCAAGTGAAGATGTTTGACGGCCTCAATGTTTCACATCTTTCTGGGTGGTTTTGAAGATTGACAAAGAAATTGGGAAAGTGGGACCATTTTCTGGAATTTTTATTTTGATTCCAGTTTGGGGCAGCTAGAATTCACCAAAGATTTTGTGCCTATTCTATGCATGACTGAGGTTCTTACATAACTCTGCAGTCAGAGGTGGACGTGGGTCCATACAGTGGAGTGGATAGCTCAGTGGGCTCAACTGCTGGTTGAGTTGTGTTGGTGACCCACGTTCAATTCTTGCTCCAGGCAACAGAACCGTACTTAAAAACATCCAATTTGTGTCTATACAGAGATACTTGTGTACTTCTATACCCCTTGCTTTGCTGTAGACAGGATAGCTCTTTGTGTTCACTTGCTGCTTGTGGTGAAAAAACTGGGTTCAATTCCTGGTTGAGGCAACTTGTTGAGATATTTCTTTCCTATCTAGCCATGATTGAGGTACTTGAATACTAAATTGTATGTGTGTGTGTGTGTGTGTGTGTGTGTGTGTGTGAGAGAGAGAGAGAGAGAGAGAGAGAGAGAGAGAGAGAAAGAATTGCCAGTATTCATGTAAGCTTGATAATCTCCAGCACTTCGGCCCATGGGCCCATGGACAGGTCATGGAAAGTGGACATGTCTGTCCATCCAAAAAAAGACGTTTGGTTACTGGGTATAATTCATTTCACAGTTTTACTTATCAAAAGCACCATTATTCTTTTTTCATCCGCCAGGCTGCGTTACTGTCTGTTTGCTGTGCAGAGATGGCAGTCAATCAAGAATAACAACACTGGGCCCTCAATAAATTCCGACTCAAATGCTCTTTCATGTTATGCTATTTTAAACCTGACAGCTTGCTGTTTTCTTGAGGATAAACCAATTACCCTTATAGGATCGCGTCGTTGAGCTTCACAGTTGCAACCACGGGTGCAACACCTGCCATTATCTTCCAATGTTATACCACTGTTTCACCAGAAGAGGGCACGTGTGAGCGCTTCTTCAAGGCAAAGCCCTGTTGCAATGCAAACTTGTTTTGAAAACCGTTTGTCCAGAATAAGGCTTATGCCAAGCGCATGTATTAAACTCTCGGGTACCGGAACACGTTGTGTTTAAAATGTACAAAACAGAAATATGATTATTTATGTTGTGTGTGTGTGTGTACATATATATATATATATATATATATATATATATATATATATATATATATATATATATATATATATATATATATATATATATATATATATATATATATATATATATATATATATATATATATATATATATATATATATATATATATATATATATATATATATATATATATATATATATATATATATATATATATATATATATATATATATATATATATATATATATATATATATATATATATATATATATATATATATATATATTAGGTTGTGTATATGAATATAATATAATATAATATAATATGTGTGTGTGTGTGTGTGTGTGTGTGTGTGTGTGTGTGTGTCAGGATGCGGCAATAGTGATTTGGTCTGTAGTTTCACGGTGTTGCAGCAGCTTTTTTGATCCACTCCAGCTTTTGCTTTGGCCCCATCTAAGGGTCATTCACAGAACTGCACTCAGGTTGCTGCAGCCCCGCTCTGGATTTGTGTGATGAACTCAAGACATTTGCTTCCGCAGACAGTTGGGAAGCAAATTACTGACCTCTAGATTCTTAGAAATGGAATAGATTTACAGGGGGGGAAAATTTGTCAAATAATTAATTTAAAAATCATATGAATTAAGTTGATTTTACTCCATGCCTTTGAGGCCATCAAAGACTGGCGTCTAGATTTATCAACTGAAGAAACAGCATTATGCACATAAAACGTTGAGCATCAATGGCTGAATGTCTTTACATATTAAGTCACTTGTGTTTTTGGAAGGTTTTACCCGTTTAAGACAAGAAAAAAACACAACCTGGACCTAAAAGTTGAACACAGAGGGGAAAAAAATGTGTTGATGCAAAATAATGCATAATGGCACACACACCAGCAGCAGCAGCAGCAGCAGCAGCAGAATGGAATGGAATGGAAAGGAATTTCAAGAGAGTTTGGTTAACAATGACTTCAAAAATATGATCGTTAATAAAGGTGAATAACTCACAAAACTGCATTATGTTTCTTAAGTTATGTTCAGAGAGAAGGAAAATGTGTCTCTGTAAACACACAAATCCCAGCCTAAAATATACCAGTCATACTTCTGTCAAACAAAACCAAGAAGAAACCCTTCATGACATCTTGAAGTCACATCTTCCTCTTAGCATAGTGCAGGAGAGAGAAGGAACCACAACCCATGGCCAATAAATCAATCTCCTCTCTGTCTACAGAAAGACACCATGTGAGTGCAGCACCAGTCCAAACTAATTTTATGCTTCTCTCTCTCTTTTTTGCTTTACCTAAAACCTTATTATTCAAAGTCGTTGCCAGTCAGCTGACAATTTAAATCTAGAGTCAGAGTTATTATGAACAATCCTTTTCTGTTAATAATAAAATGTGAAAAAAAACTTTATTGAAAAGAAAATGCTTTTGACGATTTTGCAAATGCTCATTTTTACTATAGCTCCCTCCATGCAATGCAAGTAAGAAACGTTTGAGCTTCCTATAACAGGACTTTTTCAATATAACTCAATATACTTCCGGAATCCAATGACAAGCCTGATTACGATTCTAGCACTAGAAATTGTTGTTGACAAAATAATCTTACCTGAAACAATATACAATATACACTCAACACAGAAAGATTCTCTGTGACGTGACTGACAGTCCCCAAGAATAAACCTTTTGGTATTCTCTCTCTACTGCCCTCTAAAGGCAAAAGTTGTTTTTTTTGTAAAACATCCTGTTCAGTTAAATCAGGAAGACAAAAGACTTCATATAAATAGAAGTATTCATTTAAACCACCCCACTTCTCAGAAAACAGGCAAACACCAACAGCTGCAGAAGATGATAAAACCTTGAAGTGAGACTGAAGTGTTTGATGAGCTGTCATGAGTACACGTTGCGTGAAATCCAAACATCACTTTTGGTCACATAGCATCTTTAATACCACCATTATAATAATTAGGATATCAAAAGTATCGAGTATACATACATCATTTGCATTGTGGTACACAAATCTGAGCTGATTTATGTTCTTATATCTTTCATTCGTTGTTCTCAGGATCAACATTTATTGTCTCGACATTGTGCTGATACATTGAATCGTCCTGAAGAACTTGACGCTATTTCAGGAAAGAGAACATTTAATCGGACATGTATTGTTAAGTAATATAAAAAGTTTTTTGATTTTTCCGAATGTAACTTGAATCCTATAGTCTACTACTTTCCAATACCAATAGTCAAGAATCTCGATATAAGCCAAACTAGAGTCCATGTCACCAAAATCAAAGTAGTTCAGGTAGGTTCGTCCACCTACAGTGGTCTGGATATTCTGTAGTTTTTCTTCTTCTTCTTCATCTTCTTTTTTGCAGTAAAGTTCTTGAAGCTGTGGGAACAGTCTCTTGAAGCCATGCCTGTTTTTGTAACAGTCCCAGTTAATGGATTCTCAGAAGTCTGAAGATGTGTTTGTGTCGGCGTGTGTGTGTGTGTGTGTGTGTGTTTGTGGTGAGCCGTGCGTGCGCGAGTGTGTGTGTCTATGTGTGTACTGGTTGAGGGGAGCGAGGGTGAAACACCCCTCCCCTCCTCCCGCCTCCACCACCGTTTACAGTCTCTGTCTGCGCTGCCTGTCAGACGCTGGTGATGGAGGCCAGGCAGTTCGATGACTTCTGGAGTTTCTCAGGCTGTGTGGTGGGGGGTTCCGGGATGGCGCGAAAGCTGAATGGCAGTCCGATACTACTGGTGCCGATGTGGCCGGGGCTCAGCGCTGGATTCTGCCGTCTATTGCTTTCCACAATGCTGGAGGTGTTGGATGCAAGGCTTTCACGCGTCCTGCACAAAGGGATCAAAACAGTCACAGAGTTGCTATCAAATCATCCTATTCATTGAAAACAAAAAAGGTAATAGTGCAAATAGCTCTGAATGTGTGTTTTTTTTTCCGTTTTCAATCATTATTTATTATAAGTACCTGAAAAAATAATACAGGCATCTTTGCATGATTAAGTAGATTTAAGAAATATTCATTCAGTTAATTATATTAATAGAATGATTATAAATTATTATGCGGCACATGTTCCACTTGGACTTCATAACAGTAGTAATTTGGATTATATATATGATCTAATCCTGAAATATTTAAACCTTATACAAGGAGCTGTGCAGCATGATAATAGTGCAATTTTCTCTTAATATGTACAGAAGATTTAGATGTTCACAGGTTTTTCGTCAAAACCACCTGTTCTGCTACCTTCACATGTCCGTTAAACTCACCTCCATTCTTTTTAGATTTTTCCTAACTTTCTCAGTTTGTGTTGTAATTTAAATGATATAATTTAGTTTTAATACTTCTAATATCACTCTTTGAAGGATCTGTCTCAGTTGAAGAATTTGTTTTTCTCAACTGAGGGAATCCGTCAGTGACACTCCAGTCCTTACATATGACCAACAGAATCATCAACACTTTCCTGATGCTGTTTGCATAGAACTGTTTGTAATACCCAAATAATATTGTGCTTCGCACCATTGAAGACCAGTCATGAAAATGTTTTTCCCTCCCATTGTCGCTTTCCTGCACTCCGGGTCACGGGGCGGGGGTGGGGGGGGGGGTGCAGGAGCCCACCACAGCTGTCTTTGGGCAAAAGGCGGGTTGCACCCTGGATAAATCAACAATTTATGGCCGGCCCACATAGAGAGACAAAGACCCATTTGCACTCGTGGTCACGCCTAAGGACAATTTAGGGTTCTCAATTGGCCTCCTGTGAATGTTTGGACCGTGGGAGGAAGTCCGAGCACCCAGAGAGAACGCAGACACATGGAAACTTCACACAGGAAGGCCCCATGAAGGAACAAAAAGGGATTTTAAACACACTTTTTGTTATCTGTGCAGTGTAACGCAACTGAATAAATAAACATAAATGTGTTACAAATAACTTACATATACTTCCATGAAATGCCAAGCAAAGTTTCTTCTTCTCAACAAAGGTATTATTTTGATGACGAGGGTAATCGCACTAAACATGCGTTTTTGAAATCATTATGCCCAGCAGGCATGTCAGGAATGTAGTTCCAGCAAGGCATTTGTCTTGAAAACAACTCGGTCTCATAAATGTTACATTGTCATTTCATAGTTTGGTGACTGAGCAGGTCACAGCTTGTCCACAAAAGCGTTTGAGAGCCGCTGGATTGTGTGTTTGGTGAGTTTTGAGGGAGGGAGACCCGTACCACTCACCTCCATTTTGTTGGGTGAGCAGCACGCGTCTATAGTGATGTACGTACTTGCACGACTTTATAGATTAAAGCAACATTGGCTAATTTGCCAAGATGCCAAAATATCCCTCGAACTAAGACGATTGTTAAAGATTACAAAATACGATTAAGTTAAGTGTCAGTGGGTTAACTTTTAGTTTAGATATTTGTTATGACAAAACAAAATAAAAAAATTGTCCTTACAACGACCTACCGACAACAGCCATCACAAGGGAGGGAAAAAGAGGGGAAAAAAAAATAGCCCTTTTTAAGCTTTTTACCCCATTTTGACGCTTCTGACCAACACCTTCATGATAATTGGACAGGGGACGACAAGGAGGTGGCTTGCAGAGATTTGGCTGCAACGTACAAAGAAATCAGTGCGGCACAAACCTGGGGGAGTTGAATCCACTGTCCACCGTGACGCTGCTGCTGTCCATGCTGTCGAGACGGGCAGAGTGGGCCGACTTCTGGCTGCTGCTGTTCTCCGTCTCCTTGGGGCTGAGCAGGGTCAGGTTGGTCTCCAGTTTCCGCTGCAGATCGTGGTCCTTCTTCCGCTCCAGCAGCCACTGCATGGTTCCCTCCCGCCGCCGCCGCCGGGTGCCTCCACTGTTGCCGCCGCCCTCCCCGCGCTCTTTGCCGTCCTCTGCCTTCGCCAACTCTTTGTGCGAGTCCTCCTCCGCCTCTTCCTCGTCCTCGTCGTCGGATACGTTGTAGTAGTCAAAGGAGGCGGAGGGAACGGTTGGCTCCAAGCAGCCCGGTAGAACTGCGGGCGACGCTGAGGAACTGGCTGAATTGGAAGGCTGCTGGGGCTCAGGATTGTCTAGGGCCTCGGTTGATTTGGCATGTGAGGCTTTCCGCAATGTGCCGGACTTGGTGTAGCTGCTGTCCACGTAGCCTGTGGGCAAGGCATTGTGTGGAGGTTTGAACAAAGTGTCCTTGCTGAAGATCTCTTTTCTCTTGATCACCATGCCGCCGCCTCCCCCTCCAGGGTCCACGTTGTGTTGATGGGGTGTCAAACGGGCGTTTTGCACCGGCTCCGGCGTCTGGCTCGGAGTCAGTCGCACCGAGCCATTCTGTCCCTTTGCTGCCGACAAGTCCTCTTTGTACTCCATCGTGTGCGGAGAGGTGAGGTGAGGCGTTTGGCGGTCAGCCGGAGAGCCCTTTCGGAGTCCCCCTGATGAGGTTAATGTGTCATATTCTGATTTTGCCTGAGGCGAAGGGGCAGTTAGGATTGTTTCATTTGACGTATTGCACTGGAAGTACTCATCTGTTGAGGGCTTCGGAGAAAGTCCCATTAGCTCATTGTAAGTTGGCAAGCTGTCTCTGCTTTTGTTCCTCTCCATTGTACTCCGGATCCTTGACTCATCCAAACTTCCGTTCCCCAAATCAGGCACATTAAAATCAGAGTGGAACTTAGCAGCAGAAAACATGATCCTTGAGTAGTGGGAGGATTTCTGTGTGGCGCGCAGGGTGCCATCATCAGTGTAGTAATGGCTACGCTCCTCCAGACTGGGCTCAAAGTCCTCTGGCGCCCGCAGCGACGGACCCTTGAGGGAGTTGTCCATGGAGCGAGAGCGTTCCTTCGCTTGGTCGGACCTCTCGTGACGCGATTTCCTGTCCTGATTGTGACTGTGACTCCTTTGCACTCTGGACTGGCACGTTCCGCGCGACGGCTCGGGGAAGGGCATCTCTGTCCGTCTCTTGGCCAGCTCCCCAGACACGTCCCACTCGGGGGTCACTGGGCAGTACGACTCAGTAATGTTCGGGTTGCTGTGGACCAGGTATGTCGCGCCCCCACTGCGCCTGCGCTCCAAGGTGTACATGGCCTCCCGAGGCGATCGAACTAATGAGTGGCTGAAGAAGCGGTAATCCCTTTCCATAAAGAGCAGATCCCAGTTCGAGCCTTCCGACGGGTCACCCCTGGACGTACGAGGCTTGCTGTGGGAACGCGACTTCCCATGCGGGGCCCTCCTGTGTCCCCGCCCTCTCCTGCTGCGTGCACTGTGCTGGGCCGAAGACCCAGCCTTGTTCTTCTGCGTACGCTCTTCCTCCAGCCTCTTCATCACAGCCGTGTGCCGTGCCACGTTCTCCACCGTCAAGTCCGGGTTGATTCGGCGGATTATTTCCATCTCCACTTCGCGGGGAATGGGCGTGGTTGGCACATCCTCATCGCGAAGAGGCCATTCCTCTGGGGGGAACTGGGCTGAGAAGGTGGCCAGCTGCCTCATTTTGTCTTTCTTGAAACTCAGCCTGAAGAGCCTGAGACCAAACCTTTTGGATTGCTTCTCAACCGTACCCCCACCACCACCATTCCCTTCTTTCTTTTTGGTCAGAGTGTCAGTTTTATAAGGGAAAGAAGTGATGCTTTTGCTCTTATCAGCAGGATCTTGAGGCGACGGTTGCTGGGCAGGAGGGGAAGTAGGAGGAGGGGGATATGGATATGATGGCGGTTCCCCTCGGTGCTCCTTCGCTGAGGTGCTAGGTGGAGGTTCCCCACTGTTGTGATCCTTAGGCTGCTTACTTTGATAAGAATCTCCCCTGTGCTCCTTGGGTGACTTACTTTGGAGCGCAGAGGAGTGAAGTCTGGCCGAGTCTTCACGATAAGAGTTGTATGAGTCATTGTGATTCTTGCGAGGAGGCCTCTCTCTCAGGCAGCCAGGTGTAGATGGTGTGACGTTGCCAGACTGAGGCGAAGTGCATTGCTGAGGTTGCTGCTGCTGCGACTGTTGTGGTTGGCGCTCAGGCAGCCGATCATCCAGGTGATACCACTTATTGTTGGATCTGATAAGGGACGGAGTGATAAAGTAGGTCTGGGGGGTGACAATGAAGTAGCCCTCTGGAGTTGGGTAGATCTTCCTCTCTCGCACCAGCATGTTCAGGGTATGTCGCAGAACCTCCGAGCTGGGTGTAGGCACGCCTTCAGGAAACAGAGAAGAAAAATGAACATTTACATTAAATTTGTTTGAATGCAAGGATTTACTGACATCTTGTTGAGGCATGAGAAACTTGAAAAATTAAGGAGAAACATGAGATATTAACAAGTCACAAGTCAAAAATAAAAACATCTTTGATTGTTTGCACAAAATGATAATACAAATTAAAACAAAAACGCAAATAGTTTGTTCCCAAAACCAAACCTCAGTGAATAGAGAAGGAATAAAAGGGGAGGCTGGAATAAAACAACTCTGAGGATTATTTTGAAATGATTTCTACTTGTCATATGACATGACATGATTAGAATTTTAAAAAAGATATTAAAACAGAACGATATAATAGTGATAGTGTAACAGAAATAAAATGATTATACAAACATCATTACTGATAATTACCTTCTAATTGATAAAACATTACAAATAAATTTTGTAAATATTGAACACACAAAAATAGTCACATTTTTCAGAAATTCTAAAGTACTATTCAGTATGTTTGGGCATCAGACACCTTGTTTCTATTTTTGCTCTGGCAGAGCAACTGGGAATGTTTTCACAAGTCAGTCTGTGATTTTTTTTTGTTTGTTTAAAATTACAAAAATATTTGGTTTTATTTGTTAATAAGCTGGTTCTTGCAGGGTGTTTTCAATTGCTCTCTGCAAATACATATTTTAAAAATCAGCTCGAGGTCAGAGAGGTTATTTCAGTAAAATTGTTAAGATTTCTCTGTTTTAAATTAATCTATATGTTGAATTAGGGTTTTAATAAGTTAAAACGGGAATAAACACCGAGTGTCGTCCGTTTTAAACGGCACCACTCGTAACCTTTGTCTAGCAAGGCCTGTGTTGCCCGACATTACATCAGCCATGTCTTATTTTCTACACAGCCATGATGCAATGTATAAGTTCAACTCCTTTTCATTCTGCTAAATTTAACCAACAGCTTATACAGAGCTTAAACCGAGGTATAAATGCATATCTATTCTGTTCAACATTAGAGTATTTGAAAAATTAAACATTTTAATGCTTACTTTATTACTTATGCTTCATTTAAAACCTCGACTCGACATTTGAACCACTTCTGTTGCTGCATTGAGGTTTTAATGCATCACAAAAGGCTTTGAGAACATGCAATAAATAAAAGGGAACACCTTTGTTTCGCACTTAGCACTGGAGCTAGCACTGCATCTTGTTAAGCTCGCTACGGCTGGTGGACCACTACCTGGTGGTGCTGAATTAAACTTTAACTTTTTACTGCTATCTGCCCAGGTTAAATCTGGTGGAAGGTCTCGTTAGACTTATATATGACCAATACAGTGAGGCATCTCAACTATACGTTTACCATTTATAAGACAGGCGCATTCCACGCTGCAATTACTTCGCGTTATGTATTTGTTTTATTGTCGTAGTTTAAAGAAAGTTAGCATTATATGCAGCAAGTCGGTCACCTTTCTATCTCATAGCGGACGTACTGAAGCGTAGCTGAATACAGGCGATGAAATTGGATTAGTTTAAGCATGCTCGAAAACAAAATATATCGCTAAAGCTAGAAAGGAAACGGACACAAAAGGTCTGTTCCAAATCGCATGCATCTGTACCACATTTACTTACTGTCGTTCATTGGTGTGCTAGGTGCGGTCACACGGTACTGATAATTGTGCGAAAATAGAGTGTAATATTGGTTAAACGATCTAAACCTTTCATCTGTGGTCCAGAGTGACCCAGCTAAAGTAGTAGAATAGTGTCGAAACCAACTTAGTACACGCTCGCTAACCAACACACCCCACCCAATCTAATGGCTTTAGGGTGCTAGCTATAGTTAGCATCTGCTAACTAGCCACTGTACCCCCCCAACTACACAATGGCGGCGGTGTGGTCGTGTGAGCTAACGTTGATATCTGCTAGCTAGCCAATTCAACCCAACCTACAATGGCATCAGGGTGATTTGGTGCACTCCTCAAATCTGAGCAGTGTTTTCCAGGTTGTTAATTCTTTCCGCATGGCATTTACAAGGTTATTAGAGCACATCCAACTACAGCTTTGAGTTGAGAAGTGGTTTGATAGTTAAGAGACTTTAACATAGCAGTAAAAGGCTTTACAAATTATTGGCACTGCTTTATTTAGTTCTCGTTTCATTTTTAAAAAATAAGAAATTAACTTAATATTGTGCTGTACTAATATGAAAATAGGTACATGCTGTTTCCTAAAATTGTTCATGATTATTCTTATCATTTTATTTACCCAATTGTTGCTTGAATAAAGCAAGACACTTGAAGATATGTTTATGTTTAAGTAATTATAACAGGCAGTTCTTGTCAGACAAAATCAATATTATAAGCTCACAATCTTTAAAGATGAGTTACTTGTTCTCAAATGAGAAAATCCCTTTAGCTTTCGTTACTTATGTTTTGATTACTGCACAATTGGCACGGACAGTGTCCTGTATATTTTGATTCCTGTATTAGTGGACTTTATCTTTTTGTCTCTCAAAATGTTTTACCTTCATGAGTCAAAATATCAAAGGTATGTTTTATACATTTTATCATAGGTGATTTTTTTAAATATGTATAATTATATACTTTAAAAAAAACAAAAAAACCCCACTGAATTACAATAGAAGAGCACGTGTTGGCATCTTCTGAATGTGCCAAACGGATGGATACTGAACCTAAAAAGGCCAAATAGACTAGACTATCAGTAAAACTTTGAATGGACACAAGTGCATAGATTAGGTTTAAAAGCTAAAGTTTGTGAGAGTGAGTATTAAAAAAAACCCTGAGCTTCATCAGATAAATGTATGAATCACTGAACAATTTTGAGATGCTGACGCAATTTTCTTTAAAAATTGTGTATTACATTATAATATGACTTTACTTTCAGGTCAGTTAGATGAAAATGTCCAACGGTACGATGAATAGAAGTTTAAAATGAAATAAGATGCTCAAGTCACCCAGAATTATCAGTGTTTGGAAGGATTTAGTAGTAAGATTCATATTTAATTTCCTCTAAGAATGAAATTTCCTCCATCTCACCCAGATCTTGCTGGATGAGTAGTAGTAGTAGTAGTTTTTGTTGTATTGACATTTTTCTAATCCACACGACCAGTCGAGAGGAAGAATTCCACCTAATTTAAGCATGTTGTGCTCATGAACTTCAGTGTAAAAAAAGAAGAAAGCCCTTGCCCTAACATCTCTAAAGTGCTCATGTGTCTGAATAACTCTGCCACTCAATTTAACATTAAGCAGTGACATTAACATCATGATTTTAGCCAAATTATCCACTTTAGCCTACTTACAGGAACCATATCCGAGTAGATAATTCTTCTACCAGAAATTTCCACACTCACGAAACCCACACGAATGTGGCACCTGCCCGGAAGTGCTAGAGTAGATATTTCGGCTGAAAAAACATGTTGTTGTCGCCATTTTGTGTCACAGGAAGCCTTCTGGACTTTTGGGCGACGCAACACAGTTATTGTGGAGATGGGTTCATTGTCTTTTTGTTTCTGTTTGACCACATGGTTATAGAAGACTTTCATTGCATTGGCACTGGGGAGGATTTTTTTTTCTTCATCTTTGAAACCCCAAAATTATAACGTGGATTGAAAAATATCTCCTGACCCTTCTCCACATCAATTGAAACATCAATTTGGGCGACTTATCCCTCAAGTCTCTCCTCTGAAACATGTATGTAGTTGATTACTTGACACATTTACACCATTTCTTACTTATTCCCCATTAACAGTGACCGCTCATTCTCTTGCAACCTTTGGAGGGTAGCGTTGTCTCTTTTTTTTTTTGTGAACGCTTTAAAGCAGCGTGTTCTTTGCAGAGAAGGTCGGAGGAGCGTACCTGGGAAGCTGGCAGTGAGGTGCTCCACCAGAGCCTCCTGGTTGACAGGCTTGTGGGCAGAGTTCATAGCAGAGATGGCCAGGCACAAGATCTCCCCCAGCGGGATGAACTGTGACTGGCTGATGGGCGACATACTGATTGGAGACACGTCACCTGCGAGGAGAGGTGGTGGTGGACGAGGAGGGGGAGGGGGGGGGAGGCACAAAGAAGCACAACTGTGAGATCATGAATGAACAGCAGGCGCAGCGTGTGAAGCTATGATGTAATGGTCAAACAGCGGCAGTTTGCATGCTGCCTTGGAACAGCTCCACCCCTCCCTCGCTCCCTCGCTTGCTCCCTCCCTCCCTGCCTGCGCCTCCTCCAGCCTGCCTCTCTCTTTCCCGTCGTCCCTCCCGCTTCTCGGAGGTTAGCAAGGCGAGGCGAGGCGGCAGCTGCAGCGGAAGCCGTGCGAGATCACCTGAGCCTTCCGCGGTTGTCGGAGCAGAGGTGGGGGTGGTGGCGGTGGTGGAGGAGGGAGGAGGAGGAGGAGGAGGAGGAGGAGGAGAAGGGAGGGGGGGCTTACGAAACACTGCAGGCTTGTCGAAGCAAACGCACTCGGGAAAATGTGGGCAAAAGAAATAAAAATGAAATACAACCGACGGCACCACGTCGAGTGTATTTTTTATTTTTATTTTTTACGCGCGGCAAATTCTCCACTGCTGCCGCTGCTGCTGCTACCGCCTTTGTTGAATTAAGCTGGCTTTGCCGTCAGCAGCACTAGTGAGTAGTGAGATCATCCTGTGAAGCAGATGGCCCCGGCTCTCGAGTCTGCAACCCACCCGCTGAAAGGTTGTAACGGCGACGCATGGAATCCGTCGCTGTCACCGCAGCAGCAGCAGCAGCAGCAGCAGCAAGCATCTGCGCCGCGGCTGACCCTGTCCTCTGACCTAAATCTAACGATTGATGGAGAATCACATGACGCACCGTGGGGGCAAAAAATAAACCAGCAAGCAGCGGCAGCGCCGCACACTTGGAACAATGGGATGGTGGAGAAACGTGGCGTCGGTGCCTTTAAAGTCCTTTACTAGTTGTCCACGCTCCTTTTCGGCTGGAGCTGGAATCTGCGCAGAGCCCTGCCTCCTCCTTGCTCCCCCTCGCTCAGCTGAATGGTCAGTTGAGCAACACGATGACGTTATCTCTGCTTAGTATCACAGCCTCTTAAAGCTTCATGTGGCTTGACAAGGTTTTGCCCCCTTTTTCATTTCTACATTTATTTACACGGCAAACAAAGCTTTCTGAATCTGCTAAATCTGCCGGTTGCATCGGCGATGAGGATAAAAATCAACCCGTCCCCTCTCCAATTTAGCGTTTGGCTTTGTTAGCATAGTGCGCTCAGCCAGTGTGGGAATGGAATTTGTGTTTCCTCGTTGAACAAAAAAGGTGGGAAAGCCAGTTATTTGAAAGAGAATATGACTAATGTGGGCTATGAAACGTGCCAGATGGCCTTCAAACATGTCAAAATCACACGAGTCTGTGGCCAAACGTCGGGTTCAGGCTAATGACACCGATGCATCTCACAACAACTCTCAGGTACTCGTGAAAATGGTGCACATCCCCATCAAGCAATAGCATAAAACGCGAGCATCTGACGACGGATTCAGCGTAGTAAAACGTCGGTCACGTGATCGAGATGAGAAAATATCCTCGCCATTGGAGCGGCTGTTGATATTTTCCATCTTCTGAGCATGATCGTACAGCAACCCAGAGTGATTAAAAATCTTTTCCGTCCTCTCATTATGACCTCATTCGATGCATAACACAATTTACTAAAATAGCATCTATCCACCACCCCCCTCCGCCGCCCTCTATAATCGCCCGAGACGTTGCCAACTCTTAAAAAAAAGGACCCCTAGCCATGCCTTTCGCCCCAACTCCCAGCAGCCCTGCGCACGTAAAAAAAAAAAAGAAAAAGAAAAAAAAAGGGTGGAGCTTCGTGGGGGGGTGGCTGGGGGTGGGAGTAACGCACTCACCTGGTGCTCGATAACTTGGCGGGGACGGAGAGAATTGAGGAGGAGGAGGGGGAGGAAGATGCTGCTTCTGCACGCGGATGTCTTTCTCGCTGCGAGAGAGATTGTGCTCCAGCGGGCGCTCGCCAAGCTCCGAGCTGGGCCAGGCCCGCCGTAGGTTGTTGCCGCTGCGGTTCTTCTTCATCGTGACCCCTTTTACCGGGTGGCCTTCACCCTCTGGGTGTGTGTGTGTGTGTGTGTGGGGGGCAGGGGGGGCAACGGGGAGGAAGGTGGGCAGGAGGGAGGCCCTCTTGGGGTGAAGGTGGCAGGGAGGGAGCGGAGGAGGGTAGGGGGTCTGGGAGCCGGAATAGGGGGAGGAAGGGGGAGGGAGAGGGAAGGGGGGGGGGGAGGTCGACCCAACCTCAAGGCTCAGTGCCTCCCCCGCATCGGCGAGAGCGTCCCGCTAAGAGCGATCACACGGCGGACATGGCAGGGACCAGTGTGCACCTTCACGCACATACGTAGCCTCTCTCATTTACAATCCACGGGCCGGGCTACCAACGGTAGCGTTGCTGCGTTCGCGCTGACGCTGGCGCTGGCGGTGAAGGTGGCGGCTTGTCATGGGCTTGCGGGGCTCTCCCGGGCTGGTGCGGAGCTACTGCCGCTGCTGCTGCGTCGGTGCAGGTGGGGGTGCGGGTGCAGGTGACCGCGCGAGGAGGCATCACCCTTTCATCGGCATCGATGGTCCCAGCCACCATTTGTAGCATCCCCATTTGCATGCGTAGGGAGGCACATTACGTAGCCGCTCTGATGTGGGAGGAGGGAGCGGGAGAGGAGAGAAGGTGGTGGTGGTGGTGGTGGGAGAGGGGGGCGAGGGGCAGGGGTAGAGATGAGGGAAATGGGGCATTGGAAGCAGGGGAGAGATTTCGGCGGTCGGTGGCGATGGTGGGGTTTTTTGTTTTTTTTATATCCTCCTTGTTAAGGATCCGTTCCGTTCCGTTCCGTTCCGTTCTGTTCGGGGCTAGAGGCCGGGGAGGTTGGTGGTGGTGGTGGTGGGGGGCGGAGGAGGAGGGAGGAGGGAGAGGGGGGAGGGACGGGAAAGAAAGGGACGGATGGGATGGTCAAAGATTCACAGCTTTAAGAGGCCCCACGTCTTCTTCTCCTTCGACAATAGGCCGATTCACCGCGGGAAAGCGCTCCGCCGCCAATCTCTCTCCCCCCCCCCGCAAAACAAAAGATCCCCCTGCTTGTGAAAAAAAAAGAGAGAGAGAGGCCCGGGAAAAAAAAGCTCCATTCAGCCCAGCGGGCAGCGAAAGCTCAATAGTAAGCCCAGCGCCGCGGACGCCACGTTCTCCTCCATCTTTATCCGATCAAGCGCGAGACCCCATCGTCCTCCTTTTTTTTTTTTTTTTTTATCCCGACAACAAGCACGCCAGGAGAGGGCGGAGAGAGGAGGAAGAGGAGGAGGAAGAGGCGGAGGAGGTGGAGGAGGGGAGGTGGGGGTGAAAAAAACGGCGAGCCGAGAAATGAAGAAATAAAGAAAAACGAATCAATTCAGGAGTAGATATCCACCGTTCCCCGCGACGATCCGACGGAAGGAGCTCCCGAGCCTACCGCCGTAGCATCCATTCATTAACGTGCGGTGGTGGCGGCGGCGGCGGTGATGGTGGTGGTGGTGTAGGTGGAGGAGGAGAAGGAGGTGGGGGGATGCAAACTCCAGTCAACGGCGAATCTCTTTCAACGCTAATGCTGCAGCTGCTCCCAGCACCTCCAGGAAGGGTGTGTGAGTATGTGTGTTGCGAGCGTACATCTGTGCCAGTGTCTGCGTGCGCGTGTGTGCGTGCGAGAGAGCGCGAGAGAGAGAGCGAGCGAGCGAGAGCGAGAGGGAGGGAGGGAGGATGAGCGAGAGAGAGAGAGCGTGCGTGCGTGAGAGAGAGAGAGAGAGAGAGAGCGTGCGTGAGAGAGAGAGAGAGAGAGAGAGAGAGTGTGTATGCGCGCATCCGCCTGCCTTGCGCGCGATTCTGCGTGAGCATGCATGCGTCTGTGTCTGGGTGATTGAGGCTGAGGGGAGGGGAGACAAGGATGCAAGGGAAGAGAGAGAGCGAGAGAGAGAGGAGGAAGAGAGAGAGAGAGAGAGAGAGAGAGAGAGAGAGGGAGAGAGAGATCGAGGACAAGCGTAAGGGGAAAGCGAGGAGAGCAAATATCAACAGCCAGAGACGCACACACAGGAGGGGGCGAAAAAAGGAAAAAAAAAAAAAAAATCAGCCCTCAGCTTAATGTCCAGGGAATAGACCCGGCCCTGGATCTCTGAGTTTCCAGCCCCCCCCCCCCCACCTCTCTGTCTCCCTCTCTCTATTCAGCTCTGCATTCTAAAGCAGGGACAGAGGGAGGAGAGAGAGAGAGAGAGAGAGAGAGAGAGAGGCCCTCTTCCTTCCTTCCTTCCTTCCTTGTTTGTGTCTCACCTGATATTAAAGCGGTCCCCTCACTTGGCGCCCTCCTCCACCAGTTGATCTCGCCGGAACTCAAGAGTGTCAAGTCGACAAAAGAAAACCAAAACAACACAAAACAAAACAAAAACAAACAAACAAACACCGCCCCCCCTCCCCGAAAAAAAAAGGGCCAGCGTCTCATTCACATCCACAGTGGAGTGGCTCCTTGCAACTCCCGCTACAGCGCTAAAGACTCCTGCTGACTCACACATGTGTGCGGACCGGTCGGAGGGACGGAACAGGGAGAAGCAAAGGGAGAGGGCAGGACGGGCCAAGAAAGATGGATGTGGGGGTGGGTGTCAGGGGCTGGGCGGGGGAGGGGCAGCGGGTGTGTGTGTGTGTGTGGAGGGGGGGCAGTGCCACAACCAATCTGCTCCACTTCACTGATACCAAAGAGAAAGGGGTGAGGAAAGGGGTGACGGGGGAGGTGGCGGTGGCAGCGGCGGGGGGGATGGGGGTATAGAGCGACACCGACGCCAGCCATTTTATTTCTCAGTAGTGCTGCAACAGCCTTTGTTGCCATGACGACGCAAGCCGATGATCTCATAGCTGTTGCCTTTGAGTGCTGCCTCCCTTAAAGAGGCCGCTACTCAAGATAGGGGGCAGCAGACAGACTCGGCAGCCGCAAGACCTGGACCGACTGTCTGTTGTGTTGATGCCGGATAATCCCCCCCACCACACACACACACACACACACACACACACACACACACACACACCACACACCCACGGTCGCCGCCGACAAACCAAGATCCTTCAACGTGTTGTGCGCGAAACATGGCGCAGTTACATTAACCGGCTATGAAGTCCGGCGATGCTTGAGAGAGAAACTGATGCGCGCACACACACGCACACGCACGCACGTACGTACGCACACACGCCCACAGTGACAAGAATCATTCACGCACGCTAGCTACCCCTCGTGAGCCACACACTAACCCCATGCCTTGTCAAATTAAAGAGCACGAACGCAACATTGTCGGTGTGTTTCAAATTGCGTACTAGTGGGGCGAGGGAGAGTGGAGTGGGGGGGGGCAAACACTTAATATTCATGATGTGAAGTATGCAAAAATGCGGTGCATTATCCACGCGTTCCGAATGGTCCGAGCAGCCGACCGTGAGACGGTTGTGCCCTCCTCCTCTCCTCCTCCTCCTCCTCGCGCTCAAGAAAAACCATATTGGTGACATGGGAGAAGTGGAGATTAGCATGCTAGCTGAAGTAGGGCTTAGCATGCCAGCTAACGCTGGTGTCTGCTTGCTGGCTGTGGTCTCCAAGCCACAGCAGTGAATTTTAAGTAGGCTTTAGCATTGTGTTCATTTGGCTTGTGTGTGGTAAGTTGTGTCTACTGGCTTTACCATGTGTTTGAAACCCGTAGTTAAAAAGCAGTAGCAGAAAAATAAAAATAAGCACAGAGCTCATGTCATTGCACAAGTTAGACAAGAATGTTGATTAGCAATTTAAGATAAAAATGAATCTACTTTGACCTGTTCAATCTAGCACACGTATACACATATTTGCTGAAAGTCTCCCCTTCTCAACTCTTCTCACCATGAAGATGAATCCTTAAACATGGCCATTAAGGTACTGTACATATGTCACAAGGTAATTTGCCAGGCTATCAACTAGGTAAGCTATATCTTGAGCTATTGAGCTACTGAACATGATCGCAGGAGGTGAGAAACTGACATTTATTCATAAAGAAATACTTAAATGAAATATTTGAGTAAATGTGAATTCAACTCTATCCATCCATCGTCTATCACTGCTTATCCTGTACTCCTATTGTATGTATGTATGCAATAGCTTTCATTTGCTTGTAAAAAGCATTTATATTGACTACACTGACATCACAGCTCAAGAAAAGAGATGTTGGCCATGGGCACGAAGCTATAAATGATACAAACGCAGGTCATCACTTCTTAGCAATATTCTTTCTTACCTCTGGATGCTACTAAATCCTACACGCTAGGCATTTAATTTTAATGGACACTTGGGCAGTGGTAATATGAGTCTATGTCCAGTGCTAAAAAATGTTCTTGCGGGATCTTAACAGGTATTCTCATGTGCACCATCCCCGCTGCCCAGCTACATTTATGGGTTGGCATGAAACAATGTGCAGCAGATATGTTGCCAAAGCCAGAAATAAAGCCTCACTATTGAAAATTCAAACAAACATCTGCACTGAATTTATCCAATAGTTCATTCAGTGAGCCACGCTAAACCTCACTCTTCCCAGGCTGAGAGACAGTGAAGGATTTGAGGCCTGTTCCAACTTCATCCTGCTCCCTCCCAAACGAGAGCATTTCTGCCGGTGGTGTGCCCCCCAGTGGAACATTTGTGACAACACATGTCTTTTCTTCCGGCCAGATACGGAAAAAAAAGCCAGAGAGCATTTTGTGCCACAAACAGCCTGCAAGTACACATCCTGACCTGACATTGGCACACACGGCGACAAATCTGTCAGATGCGTCAAACATTTCCCCCTATTCTCTAGCGGGACCCTCCCTTTCCTTCCAGACCAGACGCAGGCTTTACAGGGAATGCCATGCGATGGCGTTTTCCTGAACAACTGCTCCACTTTTCCTTCCTTCACTGCACACACTCCTCCCAGTCTATTGTTTATAACCCGCCAACGGATACAAAGTCCCACAGTTAATCTGATTTAATTGTCATTCTTAAAACAACAACAACAAAAACATGTTTCCACACAGCGGAAAACTTACCACTAAGTCTTAATCTCATGCAGTTTGACCTTGTGATTTTCCATTCTATTACTGTATAGATGTAAATATATTTCAATAAACAAGATTTCTAGTTTTCTTATGATGAGGATAACAAATGTATTAATATGAACATCTGTTAAAAAATATATATACAAACGGAGCTTTTTACAAATTAAAGAAGTACAAATCAATAGTCTTCGTCAGTTGTCACCCTGTCTTTGCACCTCACACTGGCAAATCAAGACTGTTGTGCGTTTCTTTGTTATTACTATATAAACACGAGTCCTACAATCAACTAGATTAACAAAAAGAAGAGTTTTGTACGTTTACATGCAAACTGGTTAAAATTTAACTGATTCTGCAGGTGGCTTGATGTGTAGCCACCAAAGTGAGGATACAAACGCACAATCCTGCAATGCAATCAGTGTTATCAGCCATCTCAACTTCTGCACCACTCTGAAATTATTTCCAAGTTGGTATTTTTTAGTTTTTTTTAAAAAAGAATTTTCAGTTTGGCAAATCTGACAAAACTATCAGTGTGTCATCTGCACCTGAACCGACAGCATATAATCTCTGTTGGCTCTGGCGTTTCAGAGTCTGGTGAGTTATTAGCAAAAAAACAAACATTCCACCGCTTATCGTGTTTGCATCCCGTAGTTGGGAGAGCCGCCATGGCCCTTTGTCTGACACACACAAATACACACGCACACAAAAACTGGGAGAAAAAACATAATTAGGGTCTATCTTGATGTTTGGACTCGTGATGAACTAAGTGCAATGAAATTTAATTAGGGACAGTCAGCACCAGAGAAATCTGAAGACTGATTTCCAAGTTGTTTCTTCGAAACCTGGTCACAGTTTGACTTTTCTTGAAGGCTCAACTGCCTTAAGTTGGAAGTAAACCTGTATAGCAATAAGTGTTGGATTTATCATTTTTCTAGGTAAGAGTTCGGGGTGGTGTGTTAAGTGAGAAAACACTTGGTACTAAAGTACTTAGTTACCTTAAGTTACTTCTAGTAACCTTTCATACAAAAAATGTTGAGTTACATACAAAAACTGTTAGGTTATATATATTTTTTAGCTTGTTTATGATATTTTTGTAGCTTGTACTTTATAGTTTTAATATAATTTACATGCTTTTTGATGTCTGCTGTGTATTGCAAAGTAGATGATCAATAATCTCCCACGGATTGCTTTCCCAATGAAAAAAAGAGCCAAGGATCATGAAACACTGTAATGTTGTAACTACAATGAAGAAAAGTCATGCATCAAATCTCTCTAGAGGCAGACAGAGAAACAGCACATTCAAGTCAGACTTGTCTCTGACTTTATTACAAAGCAGCAACTTTCACAAATGGATCCCACACTTGCTGCTTCATGCAGGACAATGACTCCTTCTGCAATTTTACTGCTTCCGATACGGTAACGTCTGCACCTCAAACTGCACAAGCTTGCCCCTGCCAATGCATGAGTTATCACCTCCTCAGAAGAAAATGATGAGTGTGAATGTGGGAGTGTCGAACCCAAGAAAGCTAAAAACTAGGCCCACGTCCTGTCTCAGAAACAACTAAAATAGTTGGTCTGCGTCAAATGAAGAGAAGCAGCTGAAGATATAATTTGAGATGTCGCGTAAACTCCTATCATTAGACCTGTTAAAACTGGTTTCATGCAATTTTCCAGATGAATCGCTTCCCAGCTTTCAGATCTCTGCTACGGCTGCATTCATTTCCTGTTGAATGCTGGTATTTTGTCAAGTGTCGAGTCAGTTCACGTGTCGTGTGAGACAATCCACAACAAAGTGAAATCTGAGGCGAGGCAGGTCCGTGTCATTATCCTGGGTGAAATCTGACTCAAGTTCAAGTCTCCTGTCCTGTCCGACAGCTCGGGGGAAGACAGGGGACAGCCTGGTGTGTGTGTGTGTGGTACGGTGGAAGGGAAACACGCAGCGTTAAGCGCCCTGCAAGTAAATATGGCCCTCAGGAGTTCAAAGTTTAAATCGTTTAATTCTCTTGGTCAAATCGGTGTGACAGGTTGTGCGGATGGAGGCCGAGACGTGCCACATCAAATTATGTGGTCTCGCCACATGTGATGTACTTATTGTTAAAGCCGCTGTGCTTTTCCTCCCACCGTCCAGTCTTTATGTTTAAGATTTAAAAATAATAATAATTTGAGTTACTTCAGATCCAGCCATACTTTTTGGAAAAGCACTTAAAAGCGGTGAAACCTTACACAATTTCAACAACTTTTTATTGGAAAACTGTGACAATTCAAATTTCCACAGCTGTGTGTCTCAACCAACCAACTCACCTATGTTCTCGATGTCAAAGCCTTGCGGTGGCTTCAGGGTCCTCCTGGTCCAGCCGTTCCTGAGGACCTGCAGGTGGACTTCCTTGCCCTGGATGAGCAGCACCCGCTCATCTATCCAGCCCAGGAAGAAGATGTGGCCCAGGGCTTGAGTCAGCGCCTTGTTCCAGAAGTGTTGCATGTTGACGGCTTTAAAGTTGGCGAACACCTCGTAGCCGCTGTGATGCTGGAGGTCGTCCGGGGCTGAGGGACATGCTGAGGGTGATGGTGTTGGTGACGTTGATAGCGGTGGATCTTCTCCATCTCCCGCGCAGTGCTGCGACAGCACCAGAGCCAGAGAGTGCGGCGCAACCTGGACGGACCTCTCCATTCCTGCGTCGACCATCCTCTAAACATGTACCACGGGCACTTTGATCCGCTCCATTGTTTCCACCGCACGCATTTTTTTTTCTTCTTCTTCTTTTCTTTTCTTTTAGGAGTTTGCGAGAAAGGAGCGCACGGTGCGCCAGACTGGGCGAGGCGCGGTGCTGACCCGCGGTGTGCACATGTCCTCGGTGAAGTGCAGGTGCTCCTTGTAAAATCAGGGGTGAAACCTGCACGACTGACGGAGTGCGCGCCTCGTCCAACTCACCAACTGTCAGGGAGAATTAAGGCCTATTTTCAGCGACGAAAAGAGGCGAGGACTCGCGCTGCGTTCAGGTGCTGCTCGTACACGTCCCACTCAAGCTCTGGAAGTCCACCTCGGACTTCCGATAATGAAACGACAAGTCACTAAAAAAATAATAATAATGATAAACGACTTTAAACAGCAGTGGGACACATAACTTAGCGTGAAACCCTTGTAGTTAGAAAACCTGAAATTGCTGTCACCAAGACGAGTTAAAGTGCTGCCTTGAACGCAACCAAGACATTTCCTTTCCCACCACCAAAACATGGATTCTTTGAATGGTAAAACGAAGAATTGGTATGTTATGTCAAGTCAATATCAGGGCAAGTATATTTTGTATCATGAAGGTATCAAGGAAACCACTTGTCAAAAAAGTGGTCTTCTTAATATGTTTTTTAGAAATGATTCAAAATGAATTATCACAAAACACCAACTTGTTGATCAGTAACTGTTATCAGCTGTTCTGATAATCAGTTATTTCCAAAAGTAAAATATCGGAATAATTTTAGACAGTTAAGTTAATTGTAAATGAAGTCGTTAATGTATTTTGGGTGAATTCTGGCCTGAACGATAACCAATTAAAAACAAGAACATGTCTGGATAACACTTGTCACTGACCTGTAATGTGTTGTGTTTTTATTTTACACCGTTTTGTAAAGTCGGAGTTTACCGCAGGTAAAACAGTGCAGATGGTGGCAGTTTAAGATTTTGAAGCCCACTTTCACTTGGCTTTGGGCCTCAGAGAACAGGCGGCCGGCCCACTTCCTCTCACCTCCAGGCAGGTCAAACCTGGAGTAATCCTGCCTGTTAACGCAACACTCTCCTGTTGCTAAGATTAAAGTTGCCTTCACTTTTTAGGAACAGGTGCACTTCAACTTTTATTATCTACTCACCAGTATGCTGGGTGACAGCCACGGCAAAAAGTCACACAAGAGCACTGAATGGTCTTTAATTCAAACCAACAAACTTCACAGTACAGTTTGATAAAAAAAAAAATAGTGACAGCACATAAAAATCCCCTGAATTGAATTCTCATATCAAAGTATTGCATATTGATAGCACTTATAATCTGGATTGTCAAATGTAAGTGAAATGTTTTGACGCCAAATGTGATTACAGCTGTCGAACAGCAACTGTTCCGAAAAACCAAAAAACCTGCATCAGTAAAATACAAGGTTTGTGCTTTGTATTTCCCCCAATTCACTTAATGCTGACAGTGCCAAATGGAAGTAAACAGACACCCCATTGGACATTTATCCTTCAACCAAAATAAATACAAGAGCTCACAACAGTATGAATTGTAAACATGTGTTCAAGAATAATATCAAAAGCGTATCACACAAAGTGGGCAGGCTTTATTCATGCATCCTATGATGTCTTGCCCATTCAAATGCTATTATAAGTTTAAAAAAATGACCTTGATATTCATGGAGTAAAACCTTTAAAAAGGTAAATCCTGCCGTGAAAAGCAACAAAACAATAGCTTATTGTTTTCCCTTGCACCCGCTACACCGTAGCTTTTACCTCCTACCGAGTCAAGAAGTTTGCTTTGACTTTTTGACATCCATCGTGTGAAAACCAGGTTCATTCTTATTCTATTTTCATTTGCTCTACTTCATGTCACAACATACACTCAAATGTGAAACAAACAGGAAAAAAAAAAAACAACAACCAAAAAAGCACCACACAAATCCACGGTCACAATGCAGCGAATAAAATAAACAGTCTTTGAATTAACCGAGTTGAGACTGAAATGGTTTTATGATCGTTTTAAACACTAAATATGGGCCAATAGACCTAAAATGTAGGTCTCGAAGGTCACAATTAGTACCAGAAAAACTTTTGGTCCTGAAAACTTTTCAACAGACGCTAACAAAAAAATGAGTGTTGTTCAATCCAAAAGATGGACAGTGTGCCACAAAGACTGGAACCCCGAAAGACAACTTAGCAATATGTCAAACTACAGCCAGGAAGACACACGAGTATGAAGCCGTATGTACCTCAGATAATTCCCTCACACCTCCTGAATGCTTTTCCCGCGCAGCAGTGGCCACGTCAAGGGCAAAAATACATCTCTTTGGTGAGCATTGACACAATACACGGGATCTGTTTCTTTGCGTGGAAGCTGGGCGCGTTTGACACAGACTCAAACTCTACTGCCACCTTGTGGTTGACACGGGTCATGATGTGCTGGAGCTCCAGTTCCATCCCGTATTTGCTGATCATGTCACACAGTGACTGGATGAACCAGGATCCGCTCATAGTATTTCTCCATGAGTAGTAGCCTGTAGACAGAGGAGTGGCAGAGCAAAGAGAGAGTCAGGAGAATTTTTTTTTTAAAGGGAGCACAAGGCCCACAACGTAACCTTATTTCTGCATGTTGACCTGGTGCTGTGGAGAAGGCGTAAAAGAAGTCGGCTTCCACAGGGATCCTGGTGGATTGATCATCGTCAGTGCTGTCGGTTTCCACGCCTCCATCCAGATCAGTGCCTCGGCATGCCTGCACAACGTGGCACGTCCAGTGTCAAAGCCATTGACACGTCTTTGCCTTTCATAGAGTAGGTTCGCAAAAGCATCTGACCTCCAGAAAACAACTAACAACTGCAAGAGTCACTTTCCACGTGTTTGGAAGGAGAAAGAAAAGAGCGGAGGGGACTAACACCTGACTGGGGGTGTTGTCACTACCTAGGCAGAGGAATCAGTGCCCCTTGTGACATCACAAAAGGCTGAGAGCAGGTTAGACACAGCTTAGCTGTGAAAAAGCAAAGCCAAACTTAGTGAAGATATAATTGAAAAAACAAACAAACCTGGATGAAGAACAGCTTGGGCTTCCCCACCAATGATCTGCATCGATTACCGCGGAAAAGTGACGTGAGGTACTTGAGCTCCACTGAGCCGTCGGTACCAAAGAATATTCCCTCATCTCCGTGACTTAACAGAACGCAAATGAATGAGGCGCAGTTCTTGTGATCATCCTTCGACGCTAAAAAACAAAAAAACAAAACAGAGAATCTAGTATTTTTTGTACAAGACAGTAGAAAAACAAATCTTTAATCAGTCGTCTGCTTAGTGTGAATCCTGCAACAGAACGTACCGGAAATCAGAATTTGCTTCATCTGCTCCACCGACTGGTCGTTGTAAATCTTCACCTTGTACCCCAACTTGGAGAAGACTTTCATGGCGTTGGCTGCGTCTACGTCTGTGCCATTCCGTTGGTTCATACCTTCAGAACAAAGCAGGTATTTTATCATTCATAGACACATAGAAATGTAAGCATGAGCCTTTTAGTGCATCTGCCCCATTTTCTGTCAGTGAAGCTGATGGCCTACACCAGGCATGGGCAAACTACGGCCCGGGGGCCATACGCGACCTGTTAAGCTTTGTAATCTGGCCTGCCGAACTTGAAGAAATTATATTAACCGTAAGTAATTAATAAAATAGCTGAAGTTCATCCATTTTTTTCAATGTTTGAAGAGTCATTTCAATAAAGAGCTAAACACAGAGAGGCTTCAAAGACACATTTTGTTCCAACAGTTTTGTTCATTTTCAATAGACATTAAAGCACGTTTTCTGCACATCCCATGATGTATTTTGCCTCCTATGAGTTGGGTCACCAAAACATTCCATCCATCTGCTGCTGCTCAAGCCCCTCTGTAAAATTTTAGAGCCCATTGGGGCCCCACCAGTCAAACAGTTTGCCCACACCTGACCTACACAAACCCGGGGGCAGTAACGCACTGGAAAATCCATGCAAGTCAGAGTTGCTTGAAATGTTTGAACCCTTCCCTCCCCACTCTGGGAACAGCAGCAACATCACTGGCCCTTCTGAGCCTCTGGCCAGGTGCAGCAGCTTTGACATAACCCCATAACAATCTGCAAAATGTATAATGTATCACTGCCTTTTGTATGTGATTCAGCAGTCACAGGCCCTGTGGGGAAAAAAAAGAAATTAGCCATCCTATTGTGTTTCCTGCGATGCTGCTTGCGTGTCACGCTGCATTCATACTGCATGAACAGCATCGCGTGACACTTCGTGTAAAATCTTGTTCAACCTGCACCGACCGGCGCTGATGAAGAATCCGCAGCGTCTTCACGCAAATCAGCCTGACAACTGTGAAACGACCCGCGCAGGTGTGTAACAACAGGCTTCAACTCGATGAGCTGGACCCCACTCCGTGCTAAGCCCTTGCAGACTGCTTGGACCTGGTTAAACTGATCCTTGATTCCAATACACATACAAAGTCTGACATGGGCAAAAATGGGCTTAACCCTATGCAAAAAAAAAAAGTGGGCCATGAATTAGTCAGAAAAATGTATTATGCTTTGTTTTTTTGAATCTTGGTCATCAACAGGCGTGACCGCTGCTGCTCACCTCAACCGCTCGGCATCCTCGCCTGTAAAACATACAGCTTGTTTGACTAGAAACCGAACGTCAGCGCTCCGTCCTGCTAGACGAGTTTGTCAGTGTGACTGCAGACTGCGACCATCGTAAACCCAGTGCAGTCTGAAGCTCTGTAAGAGGAGAACCAAGCTGCATTCACTCGTCCTGGTATCCAAGGCCTTCCACTAAAGAGAGAGAGAGAGAGACAATAACTCTCTCAGGTATCACCACACTGGCCTCTCCAGCTTTTCAAGCTGCACGCCGCACAGCATCCCTTAAGAGTTGGGAAGGAGAAGGGCCGACACAAGGTTTCGTTTTAATCCTCCATCAATCTTTTATGTCCCCAGAAGGGCAAGTCCTGGAAAAAAACAAAAAAAAACACTCAACCGTGGATCCTTCTGTGGAGCGGTCATGGTTCGGGACGGACGCTGAAAGGATGGCAGCAGCTGAAAAGGCCGTCTTTCTTTGCTCTGCCACCCAGTGTTCCAAGGGACTCGGAATGTGAATAAATGTACAAAATTAAAAATAAGTTCACCGAGTTCATGAACAGGTATGCGGTTTAAAGTGAAACCACAATGTGTCTAATGAGCTACTTTAAAGGGCCTCAGTGGGTTATTCTATCTAAGCTGAAAGGAGGGAGAAGAAAGGAGAGGAAGCACAAGAGCCCCGTTGTCCTGTATTTTCTGTGCGCCTACCACCCGTCCCACTGTTTAGTCAACTGTTTAGTCAACACTGCTGCGCTGTTTCTTGAAAAACACAAACCCTCCTATTAATGGCACACAGACTTGTACACAATCGCGTTTAACTACGAAGTGAGTGACTTAAATCAAACTAACTGGTGTGTGCAGTGGTAGAAAATCCCCATTGTGTTTTTATGGAACACATTAGGAAAGAGTCTCTCTGCACCAGACTGTAAAGGATCTTTTGAGAAAAACCACAAAAGCCTTTTCAAAGACAAGTCAATTCACGCAAGTCCCGTTTCAGCTGTGCTGTGCACAACAGGTTGCGGCAAATCCTTCCAGCTACCCTACAATTTAGAGGCAGGTTCGTGCGCAACACACCAGGAAGGAACCCCCCACGTCTGCAGCTTGGATGGTCCGCTCATCAAAACGCTCCACCACAGAGCTGGAGTTTCTGCTGCAAACAGCTCGCACTACCAAGCCATACCTCTAGTAGCACTGTTATAACAGTATTTTAGTAAAACATGGCTCTAACATGTAACCCAGAGGCTGTTTGAGTTCGCAACACCGTCCTGACTATAGGACCACTGAAATTACCTGTGCTCCTGTCAAAGTTCTTGTTGTTGATGATGATGCAGTGGCCCATGCAGGGGAAGTCCAGGCTGTATCTGAAGCTGTGGGAGCTGCCCCTGGCATCCACGTCTGTTTGGCCGGAGGCAGACAAAGGAGACTCTGACCTGAGCCGGGGAAAAAAAAACAAAGAAACAAACAAAAACTCTTCATAATTAACAGTCACATTTACGGCAATATGTCACACACGAGGCTGCACGAGTTATATGGAGGAAGCAGAAGTGTCAGTTACAGGACACCATCGGCCGGATGGACAACTGCTTGTCTGCATAGTCATCGCAAACAACAGCAGATGTACAGAATTAGAACAACCAGGAGAACCAGTTACACAAATAACATCCAGCGCATGTTAAGCTCATTAACGGTTATTAAATATCAAAAAGTGATTTTCCTGTAATATTAGCGCTGCCTTGACAATGGGGTACAATGAAAACAGTAACGGTGACTCACTGTTGTTGTCGTCCATCGCCCTTACTCGCATCCGTGCAGTCTTCTCTGGGTCCGTCTGCCGACATGTTTGCTGCCTTGATAGATAACTATGAAACAACCCAACTAACTAAGGACTCTTTTTTACTAATCGCACCGTGACAGGCACGGCGGGTTTACACGCCGCTTTTGAACTGCAGCCGGGTGGCAAAAAAATTGAATGACTTGAGGAGTTGAACTCAAGCGAGACGTGTTCTGGCTAACTACACTGCAGCTTTAGCCCCGGTAAACAAAGATGATGATGTCACGCCGCTTCGCTTCGCCGAGACGCGCTCGTTTTATAATCCGAAGCCGGCCGTTAGGGCGGCGACTCACTAAATCACACGCTCCAAAGGACCGCACTGAAGGCATATCCGCATTTTTTTTTATTTTATTTTTTTTAATTTGTACAATTTATTTTGTTGTTTTTTTTAAATTATTATTATTTTAGAGTCTTCGTGTTGGTGAAATTTATTAAGACGACATTTTATAACCGCCCTCAGCCGCTGCCATATTGTGTTGTAAAAGCAGTGATCCTCAACTGGACCCACCGTCACCGTCATGAAGACAAGTCGGGATCCGAATCGAGTAAAAAATATAACCTTCCCATTTTAGTAAAATAAAATAAAAGATACAGTTTGAACAACAGGTTTTAATATCACGGTATGCCAGCACATAAACCAACGCCACCAGCAGGTGGCAGTGCAACTTTACCTGACCTGCATAAACCAAAAAGCCAAGTGGATCATTTATTAACCTAACTACACTTGGGTAATGGCCCTGTATTAAAAACACTTAAACAGTCACACTTCTTAAGTCATTGATTACAAGGCCGTTACAACATACACAACCTTTGAAAAACTTGTGTATTTTTAAGTCATAGGTGCTTTTAAACTCATGGACAGAGAAACAATCTACTAAGTACTAAAAGCACTGAGAAGTAACTAAATATACAACAATCATTGTGCATATAAACTTTTAGCGTTAACCCAAAGGCGGACATACTGTATTTACAACATTCAGCAACAGTCATTTGAAAATGTGATTTGAACGTGTTGTGATATTTAAATTTATCTGAATTTGGTGGTCATTTCAACTCATGGTATTTATTTGACTGTTTTAATGAACTTCTAATGTGATGTCAATCTAGCTAATAATGTCTGCAAACAAAAAAACATCCTTTTTTTTTTAAATCTCCACTTAGCTTTATTAAAATCAATCTTGAACTAACACACACACACACACACACGCACGCAAACAAAACGCAATTAAAAAGAAAAAAGTACAAAAACAGGGCTCAGATTAGAACTATTTAGTATAAAGTGTGTTTCACTAACAAGCAGGTGTGCAACTACAGATCACTTCTGTTGAGATTTGAAACCTTTTCATCTGTCACCTAATGATGCATCTGAAAAAAAAGGATGTAGAGCACACAAATGCAGTTAAGTCTCCTTTTTGTCAGTGACTTAGGACAAGTGCCAACGTTGACTTCATGAATCATAACAAATCCCAACAGTACAGCAGGTCACAAAGGGACAAGAATGAGGGGATGGGGGAAAAGTACAGGCAGAAAGTCAAGAACCAATTGTTAAAAGAGAAAATCTGGAATTATGAAACTTCTTTGCTACAAACTGAACACCTTCCTCACCTCTTTTGTTTAGGTGCAAAATTTTGGAACAAAATCAAAATAATTTAGAGAAGGGAACAAATGGAACACACAAGAAATTAATAATAGTCTGAAATCTAAAGTAAAACCACTGCTGCTGGAGTAGGAACCAATGTATGAGATAGGAAATTCTGCTCTGCCAGAGAACTTGTAAGAGAAAAAGTGCACAACTGTTATTAGAAGCTCTATCAGTACAATGTCAGAGATATACAGATATTTACACAAAAAAATATGCAACAACATGTTTGTGATTTTAAGTGTTCTTCCATAAGTACACTTCAATATAACATGAAATCAAACTCAATCAATAAACCTCGCGTCCCCCGGCCTGAACAGTGAAAATAGACAAGTAGACAGAATTCCACATCTGCAGGTTTACATGTTGCTGAACACAACTCATTTTGTGCCACACATGAATACGCATTCAGGCACTCTTATTGCTATGTTAATTGTCCACGCATCAAACACTAATCATGAAAAAAAATAATAAAAAAAATAAATATCCAAATTACAAATTGAGATTAATTCTATGACGAGTGTTGTATTAATTTTGTACCATCAAGCAAGTGGAAATCAGATGACACGACTATGACAACTTTGACATCTTGCAGCCAAACTAGAACTCAACATACATTTGGAATTCACAGATGAAGCTTCTCATTTCTCCCCTCCTATTTTTTACTTCAAAATGTATCAGTATTAGTTTTGCTCTATTCTGATGTCTTCCGGTATGTCTGAGGCTTAGTAAGGGTCAGTTTAGCCGTGACATTAATAATTCAGTACGACTCTGGGTTAGGTTGTGTTTTCTTCATGCCACGTGTTGTGATTATATATATATATATTGTTGCGTTACCGACATCAGGCTGAACAGTTTGCGACACTTTTGTGTGGATTGCTGAAAGACAAGGGAGCAGCTGCAGCATGACGCTGACGGACAAAATGCTCTCTCCGAACTTTGTCGGAATGTTAAAAATAAACTACTACTAATAATAATAACTAATAATAACAGGTTAGGGGACTTGCTACCAGCAAGATCAAGCTGCTAAACGTGATTTTTAGTCATGTCTTTAGATGGTCACAGCTTTAACAAAATGTAAGCATACCAGGAAAAAAACCCACATTTTTTTGAAGTAGTGCAAAATGGAAAATATTTCATGTTTTAAAGTTTAGTACCTAGCACTTTATTTAGAACGAAAAACAATAAACTCAAAGGCAAACCTCAAACATAATTGTTGATGAGTGATAAAAAAAATGAGAACTTACTGTACGCTTCATGAGACATGAAGCCTCAGCATCTCAAGCAGTGTAGAAGTATTTTTCAACTTTGGTATAGTTCAACAACAGCTCTGTGCTGGGGAATCTGTTCATAATTATGTCTATTATAATTGGGTACGCACAAAAAAAACAACAACAAAACCTCATGTTAGGTTGTGTTTTAAGCCAACCCAGTAGACCATCAAAAGTCTGGACGATTGAAAGAGGTTCGCTAGACAATGCTGAATATGTAGACTTGCACTTCAAAAGGCAGATCCACAGCAGAATACACATCTGCACTGAGAGCATGTGTTTTACATCCTCACGCGGGGACAGAATTTCCTGATTTTGACTAGTGACTCTGTGATTTATTTATTTGTACATTCACTAATTAGTTTGGCCTAAAATCCAGATGTCAGTAATCCTTAATCAATCATGGCTGGATGGAAACTGGGCTGATGAAATGAATCTGTGGAGGATAAGTTGGGATGATTTATCCGGATCAAGTGAAGGTACCTTCATCCAGCATCTGATTTTTCTTTCTTTTTTTCCTTTTTTTTTTTAACACCACAGAGGCAACAAAAGGCAGAAGCTGCTGGATTCAGAAGATGTCAGGGCACATATCCCAGCCGCCGCCGCCGTCCTTGGCCTCCCAGTATCCGCCCTTGTAGACGTGTAAGGTCTCTCCGGAGACGGGGTCGTCTATTTTATCAAACCACAGTGCTTGGTAGTTTTCCTGATGGGCGCCTGAATAAAAACGGAGAGCGTCATTTACCAAGAGGAATTTTTCCAGGGTCCTGTGGTTGGGGCGACGGTGCCAGAATGAGCTAAGATATATGTCATTAGCTCGAGATGAACATTTGTCAAAATAAAACTAAGCATGAGAATGATCACAGAAAACTAATTCAAGCCGCAGGGTCAAGGTAAATATGCAACGAGCAGCTTGCACGAATTCAGCAATCAGCTACAGGATCCTACAGGGTTCAGTAAAGACTGATGGAATCTGGTAACAACTAATACAGTAGATCTTTGAAGCTAACACTGTTACTTGCTTTTGTTTTGAGCTCCAAAAGGACCTTCTCTGCCTTCCGCTATGAAGGAAAAAAACAAAGTAAATGCAATGCGTTTGGCACTACACAATCTTTATCATCTCTGCGATCTAATTCATATATCATCTGTCTCAATGCATCAACACCTAAAAAAAATCATTTCTATTGAAAATAATCAAACGGCCATTGGAATACAGCACGACTAGAGCTGCCCTTTACCACTTCAACACTGACTATCATCTAAAACCAGCCGTTCTACTCTCAGCTAGTGGTGACACAATCAGAATACTTGCTTATATAGGGGGGTGCTGATGGTCCATAAGGGGCTGTAAATAGACAAATCTGCAGTGAATCTCTGGGAGTAAGACAGTAAGTATGGAGTTAGGATGAAAGGGAGAAAATGAGATGGGAGGGGCTACTTGCATGCAAGAGGTGTATGAGGAGGGGAGTCCTCCATGTCAGCTTTACAGCAGCAGGAACAAAGGTGGAAATGCACAGGCAGAATAATCAAAATCAACAGAAAATTAAGTGTTGTCAATTTTAAAGATTGCCCCGTGTAGCATTTTGAAAAGGTGAAAATGTTTCCTCTAAACCAGGATAAAAAGAATCCTGACAGTTTTATTTTGTGTCACTAACAAAAAAGAAATCTTCCTTCTCATTCCTGCCACTCTTCCAGTCAATTCTGTGTGCTAATGCTACACAAAGCATCTTTAAATGTTGACATGATGTGATTCAGTGAGCTGATACTTGCTTTCATCAGAGATCTCATTTGCTTTGGTGCCACTGTCGCCTGCCTCAGCTGGATGCAACAGAAATGGAGGGAAAGAGGTGAGCGACGCGTTAATAAAGTGCAGAGAAAACATTCAGCAAACTCCTTCACCACCTTCCATGTACAGCGAGCCATTTCAACCTCTTTTCATTTTAATTTAGCTGTACATATCATTTGACATGTTATAAAAATAGCATTGCACTAAATTCAGCTAATCTCTACTCTTGACACGGAGGTCAAAGGTGAGTCAAGACTCAGAGATTACTTGCTTTTCAGGGGTGAGTCATTTACAGAATCCCCAGTGACCGCTTAAAAAAACATGACACAGACAAAAGGAGAAACAGTCCCCAACAAACAAGGCGGAAAATAAAAAAATGAATGACCAGAAAACCACCAGACAGGACAGAAAACAAATAGATGCACATTAAAGGTTAAGTGTGGAAGATTTGGAGATTTTGAAGACAAAACATCACCATCAAGTGGTTACATTATAGACTGCAGCCCTTATTCAATTGTGTCCCTTTAGGGACTCCATACCCTCTCTATCCTGAGCTTGCCAGGGAACTACAGTGGCCTGCGCACCCAAACCTGGACACCTTGTCACCTTCTTCTTCGTTGGTTTATTTGAAGACGCGAGCGTTCACCCTAATTACAAAACGCGCTGTCATTCACCTGGATTGTCCACCCCAGGCTTCCTTAGAAGTGAAATATGGTGGCACAAGATGGCAACAAACTGGGAGCAAGACCTTTGCTATATGTATATTCTTATATATATATATATATATATATATATATATATATATATATGAGAATATTCTAGGGGTAGTAAAAATAAATTACTTTCCTTGTACTGCGATTATACATGTTTATTAATGTATTTATGAGCAGTATATAAAGATTTTACCAATATAAAAATGATAAATCAAGCCAAATATTAAACACTGGACCTTTAAAACGAAGGCTAATTTCTTTCCTATTATCAGTATTATTATTATTGTTGTTATTTTTTACCTTCCTCTGGTGAGTTGGTGGCTTTGACAGCCTCCCGCTCCCTCTCACGACGCACAGTGCGCTGCTTCTCCTCCAGCCGCTGCTTCTCTGCATTGGCTTCGTCCCAGTGGCCTTCCTCCATCAGCCGCTGGTCGGGGCGGCGCCGGCTGTCCGTCGGCGCCACGCCCTCTTCGGGTTCGTTGAGAGTGAGAGCCAGCGAGGAGAAGAAGTACATGGTCTCTGCTCCCTCTCTGTGAGACGGCAGAAACAGGATGAAGCTGAAGCAGTTCAACAAGGGCCAGGTTTTTTTTACGTGGAGCGACATTATTTGACGTTCCGCGTTATTTTCTGCCCCACGACATCTTCTGTGAAACAGCCACTCACGGCAAAGGGTTCTTTGTCCAGATTTCTTTGGCCTTGAGGGTCTGATAGACGGTCCTCTGTTTGCCCTCGGTGCCGTTCTCCCCTTTGCTGCTCTGCATCACCCTGGAAAACTCCATCTTCTCATCCCACGTTCCTGACAGCACGTAGTGAGCCTTTCCGTCCTTGTCCGTCACTACACCTGTAACCTGAGTCATAAACGCAGCAGGCATTAGAACAGCAGCCTGGTAATCGACTGCATGTTCACACTGCAGTCTGTCCATATGGGGAAACTATTGCAAAAATAGGCTCCAGCAGACCCCCGTGACCCTGAATTGGAATAAGCGGGTATAGAAGATGGATGGATGGATGGTATTGTAAAAATAGATGCCGGACTGCTGTTTGATATTTTTGGGCGCATATCAAACTGACACCCACCTTCCGAGGCACGTCTCTGGAGAAGTAGCTGTAGGGGGTAAACTTGAGGTGGCAGCGATCTCCTGTCTTGTGATTCACCACATCAATCTCTCCAGACTGAGAAGGGAGAGGCAGAAATGGAATGATTTTCATTAACAAAGACGAGCACAACAAGAATTCTGAAAGGCATTTATAGCTGGGTCTCAGTCACATGGTTACGAAGGCGCGCAAAGGTGGCGAGAAATTCCGATTGAGGGCAGGAAGTAAAAATGGATTTAGGCTGGTTAGAGCGACTGGAGCAACCGTAAACTATGCAAAACATCGGCATTTTTCCACAGCACAGATCCACAGCAAGTAACCCACTTTTTACTTCCTGCCCTCAAGCTCCAGCTGTGTAACATCACGTGAAAACAACCTATTAAATTTATAGAGTGCATCCCAGCACATTCTGATCTGCTTCTTCTGCGTGTCGCCAACCACTCGGGGTCATTTTATTTATTTATTTATTTCACCTTTATTTAACCAGATCAAGACCTCTGGGTGACCTGGCCAAGAGAGGCAACAGCACACGTCCACAAATAACACACAAAGTAACAACAATCACAAAATAAACATTAAAATGAGAGTGCAAACTGTTGTAGCAGATAAAGTGCAGGAGCGATGACTTCAGTGGCAAGTATGAAAAAACTTCAGTAATAATTTAAAACGGGCACTGCCGAAAGGATTCCCGTTGTTGGTCTTTTAGAATAGAGCGAAAGGCTTCAAGTGAGACACGTTCAGACTTTTTCATGGTTCGGTAGCAGGATTTGAAGGACACCTGTTGAGATGGCCGGGGTCCAAATGTGGACAAGCACTCACCTGGTCGATCCATAATTTTCCCACAATGATGTTATGGATGGTGGTGGTCACTTTCTTCCAAGAGTAGTGATTGTTGCTCTTGTCAAAGAGACACTGAATGGAACCTGAGTTGAGGACAGAGGGAGGTTTGTGTTGACGCAGCGTGCGGCCAATTCAGCAGAACTGTTAGCAGGCTTGCTTCAGTGGCGGAGACTCACTCACCCAGCGGCATGATGGAGAGATATTTCCCTCTAAACTTGCTGGCCAGTGTGATTTCTTGTCTGAGGCTCCAGCCTTTCTCTGAGATGGCGTGGTGGGCAGCGGCAGGCGGGTGGTGACTCACCTGACAGGAAGTTAAGGGAAGGGGAAGATGTGAGACAGGGTTCTTGGGGCCGATGGTCCCAATGTGGACGACGGCAAACGCACCTGTTCACACAGCGAGCGGTAGCCGCAGTCCTTCAGACGATCCAGCTCAAAGGTTTCTCCCAGCAGGGGGTTGAACGGCTTCCCCGTGCGGTGGACGGTGGTGGAGTAGGACGAGACGGTGAAAGCCGCCACGTAGCACATCTGCTCCAGGGAGCTCTGGCATTTCGCGGCCTTGTCCAGCAGGTCGTAGTACTCCAGGTCTTCCGAGAGACGTTGCAGCATTGACAGCGGCTCGTTGAAATTCACCTGGGGAGAAGCAGATGGTCCGTGACGTTAGTCGGTTCTGATGACTCGCAGGCTGTCGTCGCCATGCCGGCGGAGGCGAAGCTTCCTCACAGGCATCGGTATCTTGGAGAGCTCCTTGCCGATGCAGTTCTTCATAATACTCCACAGATTGAGGTAGTAGTTCGGCTTGTCCGGGATACGAGCCCGTCTTTGCCTCACTGGCTCCAGGTCGAGAGGCTGTGGAGACTCCGGGTTGGATGCAAGAGACAATTCATCAAGCTGGAGACGGAAAAGAAAGAAAGAAAAAAACAGCCTTAGGGTGTGATGAACAACTCATGCAAACACGACTCTGCTGGAAACAAATGTAGCTCATGTTTACCGACTGATCGTCCATTCCGACTTCACTGCTGAACCCGCTAACATTGCTGCCTGATCTTCTAGTTTTTTGTTTATTTAAAAAAAAAGAAGTGAAACAATAAAAATAAATTAGTGCTGAAAGATTTAATACAGCTGAATAAATGCTAATACTAAAACGTTTTATAAATGCTAAACAGATACTAACTTGTGATACTTGGGGTCGGCCGGAACCGTAATAAACTCTGCAGGGTCTTCCATTGCATCAAAGAACTCATTGTCATCGTCCTCGTCGCTGGCATCGCCTTTGCCTGAACCAGTACCTGCAGAGAGCAGAGGATGAGTCCAGCATTGTACGGAGAACCTTCGACCAAAAAAACATCAACTCTTAAAACAGTGACAGCAGAGACGCCAGCTATACCTTTGTTACCTAAGGCAGGGTTACTGAATGAAGGCGGGAGGACTGTCGCCCCTCTGAAAGCTCTCTCCAGGTGGTTGTGCTGCTTGGCCAACTGCTCCAGGGTCTCCTCCAGCCGTATCCTCTGGCCCCGTTCAACCTGCAAGGCTTTCTGCCAGCGCTTACTGTGGTTCTGAGCCAGCGACAGGAAGTCTCTACATGCCTTGAGGGGATCAAACGAAAACATGTGAGCAAGACAGTCAGATGCAAAAGTCTGGAATCTTGAGGTCTGGGGAGCTCACGTTAATCATGGCGTTGGAGGTGATTCGAAACAAGGTGGCTCTCTCTGTGACTTGTCTGAACTTATCCCCCATGTCGCTTCCGACGCGGAACCCCTCCAGTTCTGACAGAGACCTACGTGGACAGGAAGCAGTCCATGAGCAACTTACTACATGCAGCATGACCATAATTAAAAAAATGAGGTTCAATACCTTGGATGGGACATCACATATGATTATGATATTTACATCAATATGGCAAAATGTATGCGCAAGCAACTGGGCAGTACTGGTAAATTGAAAATCTCTTTGGAGAATACTGTACGCAAGTGTATGCTGCCCACTTGTGGTCAATTGACAAAACAGCTATTTAAAAAAAAGACTCCAAGCAGCTAGTGTCACTGAGATGGAGGATGCTGTGAAAATATTTGCTCCTAAGAGTGTGAGCATGTGCTACGTCTGTTATCTGGCCCAACTCCACAGTATGAATGTAGGAGAATTTAAATTCATGAGCAAGTAAACAAAATAAAGTAATACCATTTACTTGACTTTTTTCTGTTACAAAAGCATTGCCATCCTCAACATGATGACCATTTACCTCTGAAGGGCAGAGCCGTGTTTTACAATCAGGTCATTGCAGGTGGTGAGGTCCTCCACCTTGCTGTTCAGGGTGCGCAGCGCCGACTGGATTTCGGCGGTGCGGCAGCCTCCACCCTGGCCTGAGGTTGGAGGCACTGATGCACAATCATCACCCGAGTCATCTGATAAAATGAGCAGACGAGAAAATAAAATAGTTAAACAGTGACACTGACATTCATATGACTGTACCTGCTACACACACACACACACACACACACACACACACACACACACACACACACACACACACACACACACACACACACACACACACACACACACACAAATACTTAGTCTCATTATATTACATTCTAAAGAATTCTATGTGTTTTCTTTCTCACCAGACTCGGCCTGCATGTGGACTGCCTTTGCCTTGGCGAGCTCCAGTGCAGTGATCCACCTCTGGCGCTCGACTTCAGAGTTGGCCTTTAAGTGGTAGGTTTGTGCCCCGCCGTTGGAAATGACAAAGTTGCACGAGTCCTCCACCGCGATATTGGCTGTCGCTAGGTTGATGGTGCCACGGCACGTGTGGCCCATCTCGGCCTGCGTTCTGAAAAGAAGCATCTATGAGTACATTGAAGTAAAGAATAATGCCTAAAGAGTCAAGCTGTGTACATTTCCTGTTATACAAAGGTTCAGCTGCAAATTACGACTCATGCGTCACGTTGTACGCACCCACCTTTTGCGAGGACCGTGGAACCTTACCGCTAAGAAACGCATGTTTATTGTATATTTAGTCCCATGTAAGCCACATACCTATAGTAGGACAGCAGTCCATTGCTGAGAACGAACCAGCGTCTCTGGTAACCCTTAATGTAGTTGGTCCATTTAAAGAGCCAACCCTTGTATGCATCTCCTTGGGTTGGTGTGGGGGGCTTCGACTCGGACATCACAGCGGCTCTTAGTCTTGAAAGGTGAACCTAAAACCTGGGTTTGAAGGGCCGGGAGAAAGGTTTGAATTGAACGTGCAAGTAGTAATACCGTTCAAATGCGAGTTTGCCATCTAACTGATGCTATGCTGACATACACTCTAGATAGAATGAGGGAGGTGTGCAATATTTGCCGAGTTACTGTAAATTCTTCGGGCGGATTTCATTAAATAACAATAATGACAGGCTCGGTCTTTGAAACAAAATCAACATATATAAATATATTTAAAAGAAACCGGAAGGTGCGTTGGCTAGCTGTTGCCCTTATAATTGCGTTGTTCAACATGCCAACAGTTTCTAAAGATAATTACGTCTTGAATGAAATAACGAAACTCAAACGTTGCACTTTGAAATCAACGTACCAATTTCAACGAAACAGTGGTTCTCGCCGTACGATGTGATCAGTTAGAACAGCCACTTACTTTAATGTATGGCAGCCTGTTATGTTTTTGTTTGATGCTATTCGGTTTTCCAGACGCCAAAACCAGTCTCGATTGTAGCCATTTAGTTTCACGTCAAAATGTGATGAATAACTTGTTAAATGTTGATGCACATAACTCTCTCATGATAAAAAATACATAAATAAAATAACGGCGGGTAAACGTGGAATAGAAAACGCAACGTTGCTAATAATACTTCGATCGCAAGTTAAGCTAACGTTTACCTACTAATGCTGTGCAACTATGACAAACTCGTGCATTCCGGTATGTGCCCTTAATCGTCGTCTCATTCCACCAGTTATATAACAGAAGAAATGATCGTGGATACCGGCCCACATTTCGTATAGCAGTTCCGAGAAGTAGCAGCCAATTCCTCATATGAAAGCTACTTAAAACAGTGTCCGTCACTAAGCTGGCAGCTAGCGCAGCACCAGGAAGCTGTCAAAATAGCCACGTAGTCGACTGCGAAAACGGCCATTGACACATAACACCACATTTAGCGGGACTGGAAACAAGATGGCCATTACTACTTACCCTTAGATGAAAATATTTTGCCAATGTGGGGGACGCATATCGTCTTAAATGTGTCTTGCCACTGTTAGCCTAGCTAACTCCGTACACGACACAGATTGTACCAGAAAAAAGTCCGTTCACCTCCCCCCAATGGTCAATGACGGTTCCGTATCTTGGAAAGACGACAGACGAAATAAAACTACGGAAATTATTTGTGTAGTTTTGGTCACGGTGCATGTTTTCCTCATCTAAATAAATCATAGGCTTATTGTGAGAAATACCAATGTTACTTTTAAGCAATTTTCAAGCGCTATTGTGTACTTTACAATTATGTTTACAATGCTGTAATAATTCAACCCGTCTATTGACGTTATACATACCCGCATCAAATGTATGTCATGATGTATGCGCACATCATTACCATTAGACAGAGGCAAGGGAAACTTTAGATCTGGTATTTATTTACGGCAAACTCAATACGCATAGGAAAACCTTGTTCAATCACTATCATCCTTATGAAATAAAATGTGTAAATATCATGAAATTAAACAGGTACAACAATGAGAACGTCACGTTTCTTATGCAAAATCTGGGTTTTCATCACAAGTATATTCTAATTCTACATATCATCAGCTAATTTCGGTATTACTTTTCACCACATGAATTTGTAATACAGAAAATTAAAAATGTAGCCACACACACAAAAAAAAATCAAAATCCTGCCACTAATGTTCCTTTAATCAAACATTTCTTAACTACAACATTTAAGCTTTTAAGAGTCATGAAACTGGAACATTACTGAAAACATCCTCGTAGCTGTGGATGTGGCTCATTTGCATGAGTAACAAAAAAAACTTATTTGGTGATAGTATTTGCATTCATACTTTTCCCACTTCCACTAAGCACAATATATGGGGTTTTCTGAGACTTCTGCTTCTCCTGAAGCAGAGCGACCGTCCCTAGAGGAGTATCGCTGCTGCTCATCTTCTTCAGCAGGGCCTCTTCCTCCAGCTTTTTCTGCCTCTTCTCCGTTTTCATCTTTCCAGACCCCTTGCCGTGGAAGCGATGGGAGAGCTGCCTGAAGGCTTCTTTTGGAGTGAGTTTGCGCCCAGACTCATCCACGTACTCGATTTTGACGTCGGGCCTGTAGCCGTCCTTATCCTTGAAGTCTTGAGTGAAGCCCCTGTATTCCTCTCGGCGACTGTACTTGTCATCAAAGACCATCTTGTCCTCAATGCAGTAGTTGTCGTTGGGTAAGGCGCCTTTGGTTGCTTTGACACGGGCCACTTTCTGCATTTGTGTGTCCAGGAGACCTTTGTTTTTGCACAGCAATAAGGCTGCGGCAAGCCCCGAGTTGACGATGGGCTCTTCATCCAGAATGGTGGCAGAGGCTGTGGAAAAGTCAGGCTGTTTCTGCTCCTCATCCAGATTAACTGTGCTCCAGCCAACATTTTCATCCATGTCAGAGTCGGATTCTCCGCCCTCGTCTTTTTCTTCTTGCTGTTCAAAGTCCATGATGTCTTCCTGGTCTTCTCTGTTGCCTGAAAGTCCGTATGTTGGAATATCGCCCAGTGTTCTGCAAAACTCTGAGGTGGCATTGAAAACGATGTTGTTCTTCTTCTCTGCATCATTGTCATGGTCGCCTTTCCCATGTGCTTTAATCTGCTCTGCCACCTTCTCGCCGGAGTCTTTGAGAAGCTGCTTCTGCTTGAGCTTCCTCTGCTTGTCCAGCTGTTTCTGCAGCTCCTGTTCTGCTTCGTCCTCCTCCAACACGGCTGGTTCAGGAGACACAAAGTCGTCCTCGTCGCTTATGTCCATTTCTGCTGTTCTGATGTCATCTGACATTTGGGCTAAGTCATTTAACACAGCCGTCTCTTTGACTTCCGCACCTTCTTCATCTGCCTCTTTGCGGCCTCGGCCGCGTGTCCTGGAGCCAAAATCGGTGCCGCGGGTGTCGTCGGACATAATGTCACTGACTGTGAGCTTTTCCTTCTTTCTGATTTTCTTCACACGACGCTTTGTCTTTTTAAATCCCACCATCTCCTGAGGCGTGTAGTACTCGGAGGCAATGTTGAGAGCGGGCAACTGCAAAGACTGTGCCTGGCTCCGGAGAGCGTCTTTCATGGCCTGGAGTTCCCGCTCTCGCGCCCCATCAGCAAAGCCGCCCGTGTTCAACCTGAAGCTCTTTTTCTTTTCACCATCTATTTCCTCGTCATATTTTGACAGTACCGAGCTGCCCTTAAACTCAACCATGTCATCCACACTCTCCTCTTCTTCATAGGGTTTGTAATCTGGCTTCTTCTTTTTTACCTCCACGTTCTTCTCGGCCTTCTCCTTGTCCACCAGTCCCACATTTACGAGCACATCCTCCTCCTCTTCGAGGACGCCTTTGTCCTCCAGGGTCAAGATTACGGTCTGCCCTTCAGCAAAGGAATCCACTTTATGCTGCACCTTGAGCCCCTTTAGATCTCGAGCCGTGTACGCAAAATTTTTGCTTTGGGCAAAGTCCTCCTCAACGAGACTGCTGACGCCAAACTCTTCATCCATCTCTTCCAGGAGCTTTGCTCTTTTTTCAGCGAGCTCTTTTTCTTTGGCCATCTTCCTGCTCCTCTCCACCCAAGCGCTCGTGTCATCCAGCCACTCCTCATCTGCAAGGGTCTTGACTTTGCCGAGCTTCTGGTTCAGGATGCGCTTCTCTTTCACAGCAGCGAGCTTCTCTCTCATTTCTTTCTGCTTCTTGATGGCTGCAGGGTTGATAGTCTCAGCCACAATGGGCTCCTCTTTGGTCCCGAGTTCCTTCTTGTTTTCGTTGAGATCCAGAGGCTTGAGACCCAACTTGGCCCTGAGTTTGTTAGTGTCCTCGATGCTGAGAGACGCATCACCACTGGCAGACTGTGGGCCGATTTCGGCACTGGTATCCTCAACTTCAACCCGCTCCTTCTTGACCCGTGGCTCTCCGCTACTCTTTTCAGTCTTACTGCGACCATCTCGTCCACTTCTTTCACGGGACCTGGAGCGCTTTCGTTTGTCTCGATCTCGGTTAGCATCCCGATCGGAAACATCTCGCTCTCGCTCCTTGTGGCGATGTTTCTTGTGTTCACGACGGCGATCCTCGGTGTCCTTGTCCCGGCTCTTTTCCTTATGTTTCTTGGACGATCCCATTATTTATTTTGCGCAAAAGTCCGTGTGTAGTATATACTCTTGACTTACTTTTGATTACGTCTTCGACAATGAAGGAAAATGTCGTCTGTTTTCCTCCTCGTTGTCAGTTCGTCCACGTTAGCTTTGTATGCTAACCGACTTGCAACTCAAAAATAATAGTTCCGAAATGTAATACAACGAATTAAAAGCCAAAGAAAGGTGGATCTTATCCAAACACCGCCTTAGGTTAGTTCCATAATGTCGTACTTTATAGTTAGGCCCTGAGCGCCACACTTCGTCTAAAGATCAACCAACGAAGGAATTGCTTTTTCCGGTGAATGCACTTCCTGTTAGTGCATCCCAACGTCACAAAGTCGTCGATACTGCCACCTTGTGTTAGGTAGTGCTTATAAGCGTTGTCAGGCCAAGCTCTCGTCCACAACTTGCGTTTGGTGACAGAACATACGTTTTATTAATCACATGGATTCCACTGGACCCTCGGAGAATCCGTAAAACCTTCACTGAAAATATATGAAGGCAACGATAGTTTCTTCGCCTGTATCCCGAATGGTAAATCCCACTTTCCCTTTTCGAAATTATAAGCTAAGTTAGCAAGTGCAGTTCTACATAGCATCAGTCAATTCAGTTACCTAACGTTAATTTAAAAAACATTTCGTCTTTCATTCGCGAAGAAAACGCAAAAGCTATGGTTACAACCAATGTACGAAACCTAGGTTTCGTAACTAATATTAGGTTTGGTGTGAAGTGTAACGTCGCTAAAGCTAGTGTTCTTCCAGTCTGAGACGTCCCGTTTGCGTCAACTTTCATGGAGATATTTAAAGTTAGCTCCTAGGTTGCTATTCAGCTAGGTAGCATTTAGCGATCCCGAAAGGGCTTGTTTTGATTTTCTACTCGTTGATATACGTTTTCAGCTAAATATTCGCCGATGACATTAAAATCAAACGTTTGACTGAGGCTGACGCCGAGGTTGCCATGGCGATTGTGAAACGACACTATCAAAAGTTCACCAATAAGCCATCTAAATACATCTGCGACTTTCTCTAGTTAATTGGGAGTATTGTTCCCGTCGTCCGTGGTGCTTTCGAACTGAATTCCAATACCAGCGTCCTGCACAGACTTGAGACCTCGCGCTTGCTTGGCGTTTGGCGGAGGGAATGTTTTATTGTTTTCCCGGGAATGTGAGCGGGCCTCGGTCCTTTGCCTGCGAACCACGCAGCGCTCAAACTGTGGGTCGGTTCTTGTCGGTTCGCTGGGCAGTCGGCAAGTCGGTATGTGAGCTCGAGTCGTGTCTATCAAAGTAAAAGTTAGCTGCTAATAGTAATAACTTACTCAATCTGATTTCCACTTAAAACGGGTCGCCAAAGCGTTTGCAGCCTCTTACGTTAACATGGAATAAGTACGTTGTTTACGCGACAAACAGTCAAACGGGATGACGGGACATATCGCATGAAAATTGACTGTTGTCTTGTCGAATGAAACGTAAAGTGCTGGCAGTTGACGTAAATTAACTGTCACGCGTGAACTACTCACTCTTGATGGCATGCGACTCCCGTGAAGCTGTAGTCAAACACGTAACATTAAAGTAAACAACTTTCCCCTCTTGAATCCTTTAATGTTGAACATAATAACTCAGTGTGGGTTCCAATTTCTGATCTTTGCTTATTGTTGTTTATGTGGTCATCAGTGTATATTGAATTGTAATTTTATTTTATTTATTTTAATTTTTTTACAGCAACCTGGAACTTTGTGACATGGCAACTGGAGGCACTCCTTTTGTTGACAGTGAAGAAGAGCTGCACAACTGGACGGTAACCAACAGCAGTCTGGATGACAGACTCAACAACACTGTTAGTAGACTCACACTGAATGTCACCATGCACGCGTTATCGTTGTCCCGTTGCGATTTGTTGTCCATTTTGTATTAATGGTCAAAACATTTAAATCTTGTGTATCTTATAATGTAACTATTCACAAAACATATCTAAACAACTGGGTTTACGTTTGAGTTTTTCCACACTAAAACTGCAATGTACTGTGCCCTATATAGAAGCATTTCACATATAAATGAATGCATACATATTAACAGCGCTCATGTTGTTTCCTGTTGTGCAGGACTGGGGCGTACAGCAGAAGAAAGCCAACAGAATGTCTGAGAAGAACAAGAAGAAGCTGTCTGCTACAGTAGTGGAGAGCCGCCTCACTAACGACATCTCTCCGGAGTCCACCCCTGGGGCTGGCCGGAGGAGAGCACGCACCCCCCATTCCTTCCCTCACGTAAAATACACCACCCAGATGTCCGTCCCAGACCAGGCTGAGCTGGACAAGCTGCGCCAGAGAATCAATTTCACAGACTTGGATGAGGTACAATACTATTGAATTCTGTTATAAATATATAAATTAAGTTGTTTAATGGTGTATGAGCACTATTTTATGGATAAAACAAATCTCTATAGGTTGTAAAAGTGACTGTATTTCACCCAATCAAACTTTGTTGGACTGGTGTACCAGTAATGTTACAAATGTAATTTTTTAAATGCTGTTATACACTGTGAATTATTTTGAAAAAGTTTTTTGTCATTTAAATTCAATCAACAATAGTATTTTGTTTCTTTGTTGGATCTTGATTAGTTGTTTTTCTTCCCCTCCTCACCCTAGCGGAGCATCGGCAGCGACTCCCAGGGCCGCGTCACAGCCGCCAACAACCAGCGGCAGTTGGCTGGAGAAAACAAAAAGCCCTACAACTTCCTACCTCTGCATGTCAACACTAACAAAAGCACGGAGCTCCTCCCCCCGCCTTCCTCCTCCGCCCCAGCCACTCCTGCCATCTCCAAGGAAACAAAGAAGCAAAGCCCCGGGCCGAGAGACGCATTCACTCCTCTGGTTCTTATTAAGGACAGTCCGAGGCCCGGCCGCGGAGGTGCTGAGAGAGGACCGTCAGTGCAAAGACAACACGGGAGGGGAGAGCCAAGGGTAGACAGCAGCCAGGTAACACTTGACTTCATGGCCTTCAGCTTCCTTTGGAACTTTCACTTGATGTCTTGGGAGTTGGAAGTAAGAGATTATAAGAGTGGAACAGAGGTTTGAGTGCTAAAAACATATCTAAGCAGTTAAAAGTTGGAGGATTTCAGAAAAAAATACTGGAGGAATTTTAAAGCCAGTTCATCTTTTCTTAGATTTAACACCAATTTAGATAATATCAATAATATCAAAATATTCCATGTCGTCCTCTACCTCAGAAGAAGATTACAAGCATCTAAAAAGCTTCATGATTTTTCCTAAATATTTGATTTGGGCAAATGTATCTTTATCTGAATATCAGTTTTTGTGTGTTTCTATCGCGCATTGGTGTTGTAACCAGTGTTGTGGTTCTGGTCTGAACATTTCTTTGTTGAATTTTTGGACTCCGTTTCGACTTGTAGAGCAATATGTTGACTGTGACAGGGCCAACAAAATGAAGGCCCAAAAAACATGATTTATTTCATACAAATGAGATACCTCTGATAAAATACACTCATAAATGATTTTTTTGGGGTACAGTATTACATTTTAAACCTTCTCTCTAAAGATACTGCGAACATTTTAATTCTGCACAACACAAAAGTCTCATTACGTCAGCGCTAATCTGTCGACCTGGCGCTGCCTTCGTACCGTGGCAGTAGATGACGGTGAGGGAGGGCTGGCGCAGTGAAACCTCGCCTGTATTTAGGCCAGTTTCTAAATATGCCACCCTGGGTGCCCAGTGGGGATTCCGCCCAACCCCCTTTACTGGCCTTATTTCGCCCAGCCTGAGCCAACGCCACAGATGCCTGCTCACCTTTCCTTCCATCCGCCTGTCTGCGGCTCGCTCACTCCTCCGACACGCACGCCCACAACGTGGCTCTGCCGTCCCACTCAGGTGGTGAGCAAGCTGGTGCAGATCCGCGAGTACATCAGCAAAGCCACATCCATGCGGGATGACCTGGTGGAGAAGAACGATGTCCCGGCCAACGTGGAGCGTCTCTCCCAGCTCATCGACCACCTCAAGGAGCAGGAGAAGTCCTACCTGCGTTTCCTGCAGAAAATGCTGGTGAGTCCCTCCTTCTTTTGTCTTGACCCCTCTCATAATTTAACAAACTATGATCTGTTGTAAAATAATCTATTTCTTTTTTCTCTGTTTGGCTGGCTGTCAGACACTCGCATGGATCAATATATTTTATCTTCATGCTATTTAGAATACTCCTCTAAAAAAACAGTTTGTCAGACATAAATTTGTATTTGTGGGGCTTCAGCACTTCAGCAGTCAAGGCATGTTTCATGTAATAATATCACCTGCATATTTAGGCCTGCGCTTGCCTCTACTGCAGTGGGACGTCAGTGTTTGTGTGTAGTATCCTGTTTCCTCCACTGGAGCGTTTCAGAGACCCAAAACTGCCCGACTGCCTGTCTTGAGCACTTTCAGCACAGGATCTGATTTCATTGGGGCCGGCGATTGTCGTAGTTTCTTATTCACCTACAAATTCAACCCGCCTCTCCCGTTTGTAGACGCGGCAGAATGATGACGATGACATTGGCACCATGGACTCAGCGGTGGGCTCAGGTTCGCTGACGGAGAGCGCGTCCCTGAACGTGGAGGCCCGCTCGCTGGATACCTTCAGTGCGCTGGTGAGCGTCGCGGCGTCCCATTTCATAACGATAAAGCCGTTTCGTGCTGAGACTTGAACAAGAAGCAGGGTCAGAATCACCTCTGTCGCAAAAACATTTTTTTTTCTTTGTTAAACAAACTGCTTGGTTGAGGACATACACTACCAAGAAGTCACCTGCCGTTGTTAAATGCAAACATTTGAGTTTGTATCAAATGTTTTTGGTTGTTTGTAACTCTTTGGAGCGTTCCTATTTGTATTTGTTTCGTAGGAAACTCTGCCACTGACTGCGCGAGGCGACCAGCTGGACGAGCTCGAGAACATGCAGAAGCAGCACGAGCTGCTGAAGAGGATGGTGGAGCAGCGGGAGCAGCTCAGGGCGCTGCAGGGCCGGCAGAAGGCGCTCATGGCCATGCAGGAGAGTGCGGAGCAGGTGCTGGCGGTGATTGAAGACACAGGTGAGTCTGCGGGTCAATACCGTGTGATGTTTGTTATCCTGAGAGTTGAAAGTGGAATTGATGGCGTTTCAAGTTGCAAGGAAATGGCCCTTGGCTTGATTTGTTCAAGTTGGTTAATTGCTTTTGAAATTATTTGGAGTGAGACGTTCTAGTTCAGAGGTTTTCACATCCTAATTAGGCCGGATGTCATTAATTTCACACAGTGTCAGTTTTTATGGCTTTTTCCGGGGGTTGGACCCAGACTGTTAATGGACTGTCGGGCTGTTTGCTTTCACCCAGAGACGTTTGTATCGATCAACAGTGTCACTTCTTTAAAAACCTGTTGCTGTAATTAGTTGTCACAGAAACCACCGGCAGCGTTTCCGGCCTGAGCATCACCTCCGAGCTGAACGACGAGCTGAACGACTTGATTCTGAGGTTCCACAATCAGCTGCACGACTCTCGGGTAAAGTCAAGTCCCGCCATTCCTCCTCACATGCCTTCATGCTCTTCCCCAACTGTGTGTTTAATTTGAGTCCTAGCTGCACCTGGACTCCTCTGTGGCTCATGCTTTCATTATTTGCTCCTCAAAGACTAAAGCTGTGCCAGACAACAGGCGTCAGGCCGAGAGCCTGTCCCTCTCCAGGGAGGTGTACTGGTCTCGGTCTCCCCAGGCCGTGGGCCCGCCGCAGCACAGGCCTCTCCTCCACTCCGCCTCAGGTCCCCACACTGGCCTAGATGCCGGGGCGACCGCTGCCAGCGTCAAACTCACCAAGCTCCAAGAGCTGCAAGACAAAAAGCAAACCATGGACAAGATCCTGCAGGAGCTGCACTCGCTCAGAGACCAGACTCTCAACAACAATTCCAGTAAGAGTCTTCAACGCTTTGTGTTTGTCGTTTTTGTCTTCTTATGTCACCAAGTGGGTTGTGCCTGAACTGGATGTGGCTCCCCTTCAAGCCCCTGGGATCCAACATGGCGGCCCATTCATTTCAATGTAGATGCTCACTCAGCAGATATGCCGAAAAAGGTTTTGGCCTCTGCACTGTAGGGCCTATAGAGCATGCGCACTTCACACCATGCCTATGTGACCCCTGTGATGCATCGGCCAATCAGAATGAGCCGAGATGGCAGCATGGAACACGCTGTGATGTCACACTGGGAATAGCATAACTGAAAAATCTGCAATATAAAGATTTTTTATGAACCGTTTCAGGTCACAGTCGTCTTTTCAGCCGTTTTAGAGGCGTTTGTATTGCAGCCTATCGTAAAAGTGCTTTTTGGACCCAATGGGATTTTTTGCTGCGGTACCTCGAGTGGCCACTGGAAAAAATCACCATGCTGCCATTTTGCCAGTCCAGTATCCAGAACTTATAATACATCCATGGTGCCCTCCCCTCCTCAGGTCGTGGCCTGGCAGCGCAGTGCACTCTGGGTCTGGGGGCGTCGTCAGACTGCCCATCTGCTCTCTGCTCCAACGGGGCCTCAGCTTCCACGTCGTTTCACCCGTCTCACCAGGAAGGCTCCAATTCCACAGACAAGCTCAGGTACGCGCAGGTCAGGTGTCAGTAGTAGACGGTTACATAATGAGGAGAATGCACAGCGGGTCGCGTGTCACACAAGGGTTTGAATTATTTAGCCGTGTTTAGATGGTCATTCAATCCCTTTCTACGTCCCCCGCAGGAAGCTGAAGGAGGTGCACAAACGTCTGAATGAGCTGCGTGAGCTGGTGCAGTACTACGAGCAGACTTCGGACATGATGGTGGACGCCGTCAACGAGAACGTGAAAGAGGACGAGGAGGAGGAGGAGGACGAAGAGGAGGAGGAGACGGAGGACGGCTCCATGTTCGAGGCCATGTTTGACTCCGAGCAAGAGAACCGGCAGTCGGTCACAAACATTAGGTGCGTCGCTCCGTTGCGCACGTGCTCAAGAGTTGCCAGTTGAGGTTGCCAGTTGTTCCGGTTTCTTGCTCCGTCACTCAAAGCGCTCTTTGCATTGTCTCTCCAGGAATCTGCAGCTGAGCGGCAACTGGGCCGACCTGAACAGCCTGACCAACAGGCGCGGCGCGAGGGCTGCCGCCGCCGCTGCCACCGCCACCAACAACCGCAACGGGCGACTCAACACCGAGCGGGAGATCAACAATCGGTCGGCAGCCAACCTCCGCAGCCTCAACATCCCTTCAGCCATAGGTGCAGCCCCCACGTCGCCGCTGGCACGCCGGCCGACCTCTGAATGCATCGGCATTCTGCGCATGACTCGGAGCGATATTCAAAGGATGCATGTGACTTTGTGTTTTTTTTTCTTTCTTTTTTGTAGAATGCCAGTACAATAGGGACACCCCCTTCAATGAGGTGAAGGATGACGACGAGGACGAAGAGAGTCTGGATAATGACGAAGGAGCGCGGCCCGGCGCCCCCGACAGTGAAGTTTCTGAGGCCAGCCGACGAAGCAGCCTGGGGAACAATGGCGCTTTTGTCCAAAAGGCTCATCAGCAGACGGCGAAGCAGAAGCTCCGACAGTTCCAGGAGCTGGTGGCCATGGTGCAGGTGAGGAGAGGTGATGGCGTAAATGCCTTCATGGTTTAGCACAGTGGTTCTCAAACTTTCTCTGTCACGGCCCACCTTGGAGGAAGAAAATTTTTCATGCCCCAAATTTGACGTGGCTGTGTCTTGAGGGATCCCGATGAACCTGCAAGTGGTCCCATGTCTCTAGGACAAAGTTGACTTTTGACCCCATAGACTTGCATGGCATTAGGGTTAGCGATAAGGCTGGACTTAGGGTTAGGGTTACTGCTGGAATTAGGGTTAGGGTTTCGGGGTTCCTCATGGGCTAGAAGCCCCAAATTTGACGTGGCTGTGTCTTAAGGCCACTTTGAGAAACACTGGTTTAGCACCAGACGATGAGGCGTGTAACTGAAGTTTGTCAGTTTTGCCATGTTTGGTCGCATATTTAACAAAAGAACTTGAAAAAATGACGTAACCATGACCATTATCTTAAGCCCAAACTTCTTAAATGTGTGTATGTGTGGTTCCAGAGTGATGATACAGACGTAACAACGGCCAATGAAGACGAAGTTTTACACCAACAGCCAAACAACACCAGAGCTGCTGCGTCCGCCTCTAAACAGAACCCCAGGGAGATCAGCCTGTCCTCAAAGGCCAGGTAATGGGTCCGAAGACGCATTTTTTTTTTTTCTCAACAATACCCTCACTGAATTACGAACGCATGACACAAGCTCAGTTGCGTGACTCCCTCTCTTTGGACGCAGGGAGAAGCTGTACGAGGAGAAGCTCCGTCAGCAGAAGCAGGAGCTGAAGCAGCTTCACGAGGAGCGACAGAGGCTCATGGAAATCCAAGGCAAGATCCAGGACCTGCAGTGGGCCTGCCCTGACCTCCAGGTAACAGACAGACAGACAGAAAGACAAACAAAATATTCAGAGATTTGACAAGTCGGCAAGTTCACAAAAAATGTTTCATTTACATTTCACAGTTTACGCAGTTTCTTTTTGTTGCTTACGATGTTTCAGCATCATCAGCGGGGCCTTTTTGAACCCGTTGTGGTTGGATATGGAATAATAAAATTTTCCCTCCTCCTCCAGTCATCCATGTCGAGCGTGGAAAGCCAGCAGGGTTTGCTGAGGAAAGCTCCAGTTGCAGCAGTCTCCACTCCAGTCTCCGGTCAGGCTGCTTCTTCCTCAGGACCCAAAACAAACTGGACTCCGCTCAAAGTGACTGCTCCGGAGGCGGCAACGCCCTCTGTCACCGACAATGAGGTGCCACGCTTAAGCTTCACGTACACACTAATACTCAGTAGTGTCGTCATGCAAAGGTAAAAAAAAAAAACATCAACTCGGCGGAAATGAATCTCAAGATCTTGGTATTTTTTGCAGCTTTGGTCAGAAATGCGCCGCCACCAGATTGTACGGGAGGAACTGCGGCAACGCAGGAAGCACCTTGAGTGTTTGATGGCGGAACACCAGCGGCGCGTCGGCCTTGGCGAGTCACCGCAGCGAGTCGACAACCACGAAGGCCTCGCTGCGTCCTCGCAGCCCATCAGCAGGGACGAAAGGTGGGAGATGGAACCGTGCCCTATTCAGACTGCAAATCCTGTCCGCTCTCTGTGTTTTCTCTGGTGTATGTGTCATTTCCACCAGTGTTTTTCAAACTTTTGAGCCACGCCACATACCGGGGCCTGTTTAGATGCACACAAAACTGATGTCCGGGGAGGAATTGACGGAGGAAAATCGGCTTACATTCCAATTAATTGAAAATTTTTTACGGCACACCTGACATTATGTCACGGTGCACTAGTGTGCCACAGCAATATGGTTGAAAAACACTGATTTATACAATTATTCAGTGGTATTTTGCTAATTTTCCTTTTTCTTTTCGCCAGGACAATGGCCACTTGGGGCTCCACTCCATGCCACCTCGACGACGTCGACGACGAGGAAGAGTACAACTTGGAGACGGGCGCCGACGAAGATGAGGAGCAAGAAGAGTGTGCAGAGAGCAGCTCCGATGAAGATGTCCACATATACGCATCCAGCAGGAATCAGTGCTCGTACAGCAACCGGAAGAACCAAGGAAGGTCAGAACTCAAAAAGAAACAGAAGAAGTTGAACCACTGCATTTTTTTGTTCTTCTTAAAATCAGGCTTTTGAAAATAAAATCTCTTTACACGTCCTCAGCAACCTGAAGCCTCCAGCAGCCTTCTCAGGCGAGACTAGCGGGAGTGCGCCTCATCACAACAACACGAAGCAGCAGCAGCAGCAGCAGCAGCAGCAGCAGCAGCAGCAGCAGCAGAACAGAGGTCTGAACTGCTCGGCCAGCCAGCACGCCGGCCCGCGGCGGCAGGAGAACCTGCGCTGGGCCTCGGAGCTGTCCGTGGTCGAGGGGTCGGGTCACTGGCAGGAGCAGGCGGATCAGCTGCAGACACAGCTGGACTTCAGCAACAGCATGTGTCAGACACTCCTGCAGGACCAGCAGGTGGGTGCTCTGAACCGTTAATAAAAAAAGAAAAGAAAAGTGACGCTGAGCTCGATCAACTGGCACAAGCCACGGCTGAGTTTTCACACTTCAAACACATTCAGTCTTGGATCTTGGAGTCGCTTTGTATTGATTCCAAATGATAATTTCTCTCCAGACATGATTAAAAGGCCCAGGGTATAAAATTTGGCTTGATTTATCATTTTTATATTGGTAAAAGATTAACATACAGCCCATAAATACATTAATAAAAGTGTATACTCTCAGTACAGTAAAAGTAAATTGGTTTTCCTACCCTTAGAATGATTCTTATATGTTAATAAGGATACACATGGAACACAGGGTCTTACTCCTAGTTAGCTGCCATCTTGCACCACCGTATTTCTAAGGAAGCCTGGTGTGGACAATCCAGTCGCTTGAAGGCGCGTTTTGTATTTAGGGTGACTGCTTGCGTCTTGAAATAAACCAATGAAGCAGAAGGTGGATGAGGTATCCAGGTTTATGCTCGCAGGCCACCGTAATTCACTGGCAAGCTCAGGGAGGGAGGGAGGGAGGGTCCCTGATGGGACATAAGTGAAAGAGTGCCGCAATCTATTAATGCAACCACTTGATGTCGCTTTTTCTTCTTCAAAATCTCCAAACGTTACACACTTAACCGTTAACGGCGGCTCTCTCCCTGCCTGTGATCCTGCAGACCCTCTCCTACATGCTGCAGACCCTGCTGACTGGTCAGTACAGCATCCTGCCCAACAACATGTCGTCGCCGCAGGTCCACCTGGTCATGCACCAGCTCAACCAGTCTTACACCCAGCTGGCATGGCAGCAGAACAACATGCAAAGGTGACGGCAACAGAACACAACTGAGGTGTTTTCCGCTGAAACTTGTTTTGTATTTGCACTCACAACAATCGTTTTACCCTTTTTGTTCAGGCTAAGACAGGTCTTGAACGACCTCCTCCGGCAGCAACAGCAGCAACAACAACAACAACAACAACAGCAGCAGCAGCAGCAGCCGCCCTTGTCGGCTACTCCAGGTTGGCAGACTGTGCAACAAGGTCCGCTGCAGGAGTCCAGCTCAGCCCCTCCCTTCTCCTCCACCTTCCGTCCCTCAGCCAACAACTTGTCGACATCTGCCATACCCCCATTCCCTCCCAGTACGCATTTATTTGCTTATTTGTTTAATTATAAGTGAGCGATGTGGCAAAAAGCATGCTAATGCTGCTCTTAAATTGTTTCTTAGTCCTGTCTGGCAATATCATGAAGGAGTTATTTTATTTTTCCCATCCATCCATCCTTTTTTTTTTTTTTTTTTAATTTGTCGGAAACAAATAAATGTGATTGAAAGTCTTGGAAGTGCCAGTAAGAACATTTAACAACAGTTCAAGAAATTAATCATCATCAATCATATGAAATAAAATGTTCCCCTTCATGTGGATCCTCTATATATTTAGTGCTCTATTTTTTTTTAAAGAGCTCTTTTTTAATTGCTACAGTTAATAATAATTAAATTTATATATATATATATATATATATATATATATATATATATATATATATATATATATATATATATATATATATATATATATATATTTTTTCCCAAATTTTACATGCTATTAATTATTCTTGTTTTTTAATTTCCCACTGCAGGCTTCAATTTGATCCCGGTGTTCCCTGCCCCCATGGGTGACTTCCCCCAGGGTGCAGCGGCTCAGGTGAGCCCCGACCACCAGAGGCAGCAGTTGGACGCCAACACGTCCATGAAAACCGAGTACATGAGTTTCCCTCCGCCGCTGCAGCGCTCTCCGCTCAACGCCGCCATGGAAAGAGGGTATGCTCGCCGCTCCTGCGCGCAAAGTTATTTACATTTACTCACCCGAGCTGAGCGTTGAAGGATCTTATTTGCATGTGATGCATTTTTTTTTTATTTAAAAAAAAATCTAGATCGACGGGCTGGCTGAAGCAGCCGTACGCCAACAAACCGGAGCAGCCCCAGGAGTCTCCCACCTCCTCGCCCGCCTTCACCCCCCAGCGCTCCCACGCGCCTCAGCACTTTGACAGGGGCTCGCAGGAAAGCTTCAGCAGCATGCCCGACCCTGCTGACCCGACGACCGTCACAAAGACCTACAAGAGCGGGCGCAAGGCGTCCGCCCAGGCCAACCTCGCCTCCCGCAGCAAGACCCCCGGCAAGAGCCGCCGCAGGAGGAACAAAGGACAGAACAGGAGTGCCGAAGGTACTGGAGTCGAGTCTGTTGGCTGTGGAAAGACAAGTCGTCTCACACACATTTTTTCCCCATTCTTCTTAATTTTTTCTTTTTTTCAAGGCCATGAGAGTGACAGCGCCAGCAGCGTTGCAGACTTTGCCCAGGAGAGGGCACCCTTGCCTCGACAGAAGGACCAGAACAAGAGTCTGCTGGACAAGCTGACTCAAGAGAAACTGGACAGCAAGGCGAAGCCGGGCAACAAGCGGAACGACCTCTCGTCTGGTGCGTCGCCGCCGTCCGCTGTGAAAGTTTTTCATCCCACTTCACCTCCCGTGTCTTCATTCTTCCTTTCAAACTACAATGACATTAACATCTTGTCCTTTCGACGTAGTCCCTCTTTACACATTTATCATGACATTTATTTTTTGCTTTCGTTCTCTCACGTTCGTGTGTCTCGCTCACAGCCTATGCTTGGAGGACACCCTTCCTCTCTAACAGAATTGCATGCACAGAAGCACCAGGTAAACCTTGCAACGACCCATCCTTTTTTTTCCAGTTGCCCAGCATTCTATGCACGCGTTTGCCTCGAACCTGAGCTGCTCTCATTGCTATTATTTCTTTTCAGAGCTAAAATTCTGCTGTTTTCCTCCCCGAGTCTAAAGTTGCCTGTTCTTGCACCGTCAGATGCCAGCAGCGACTTCTCCCTGTTTGAGGCGCTGAGGGAAACCATCTACTCCGAGGTTGCCACACTCATATCCCAGAATGAGTCTCGGCCTCATTTCCTCATCGAGCTCTTCCACGAGCTCCAGCTGCTCAACACCGACTACCTGCGACAGAGGGCGCTGTTCTCCCTACAGGTGAGGGTATGACCTCAAAATGAGACTGAACGGGCCGGTCTACCTTCCGTATCGCGTTAAGAAATCAGACCCTACAGCCTATTTGCGGTCTCAACAGTTCCAGTGGCAAGAGGAAGGGATGTGAAGGAAGCCACTGAAATATTCATGAAACTCTGGATTTAAATGTCCCCTATGCCGCCCATTTTCAGATCTTTATTTTTCATCCCAGACTCCAGTGGCGCAGGCTGTCACTATTAATTATCCAAAAAAACCTCTACACATCTTGAGAAAACGCCACGTTCAGCCCTCTGTTTTTAGCTTCCTGCTGCAACTGATTTGCTGTCATGCTGCTGAGATGCACGGAAGGGGAGTAAAACAAGGTGGCCAAAAGATTGCTGTCTGAGAGAGGTTGCAGTACCCTTTCTGACATCACAAATTCCAGAATTGTGTGTTTTAAGGGACATTATTGTGAAAGAAAAGGCCAAGTAAATGACCTTGAATATTTTAAATTACAAGAAGGAATTCCTAAAGACGTGGGGACCCTTTCTGAAACTGTTGAGGATCACTTGGTGTAATACGTGACTGCTTGACAACAGCTTCACTGTCTTTTTTTCTCTCTTCTTCGGCTTCAGTTATTATTTATTGCAGGTCCTAGAAGTCAATACACTGACAGTGGCGAGGGGTGGGTTTACAGGAGGGGAATGGTGGGTTATATTTGTTCAGAGTTACCCGTATTACCATGCGTTCTACTGGTATAACCTTTTGGACTGATGCATGCAGTACATATCCTTTTTTTTTTATTGTGACTTGGATATACCGTTATGACATTGCCCTTCTTTTTAATAGATGTTTATACCTCCGCATCTACATGTTAACTGCATTGTCTGTCATAATCTGTTTGAGAAAAAATGTTTAATGAAGATATTTGGATTAAAAAAAATTACAAGAAGAAATTATATTTTAAATTGAGATTAAGAGGAGAAGATGAGAGAAGAAGCTGAGCTTCTTTTTCCTTGTATGTAAGTCAATACTTCCATGACTTGTGATGCAGCTTGGGTTTCGACGCTGCCCCAGTGCACTGGCTCATGTGTTCTTCACTGGCATGTGAGAGATGTGTGCCCCTGCACGCCTGCTGCGAGACCCTCGCATCCAGATGCAAAGTGGCCTCGAGTGCTTTTTTTTTTTTTTTTTTTCCTTCACGCACCCGCACTCACGCCCCATCCCTCTTTTGTTTCGTGCCAGGACATCGTGACCAGGCACCTGACTGAGAAGAGTGGAGCCGAGGACCAGCTGCCCCTGCTGGGCGCCGCCGGCTGGGCTGCAGGCTCCCAGTCGGAGCTCACGCCCAGCGAGAGCCTGGCGACCAGCGACGCAGTAAGAAATGCACTGTTGCCTCCCAGCGTGTCGCTCTCTCACACTTCCGTTCTGTGAGCGCAGCCCTGTGCCTCCCACCCCACCCCCCCACCCCCACCCCCCGCCTGCTCTTTCATCCTGCCCTGTGATCGCTTGCGCCGGCTTCCTCTCCTGTGTTTCATTTGGTCCTCGGCCTCGTCACCTTTCATCCTCCTCGCGCCTTTGTCCTTTTTAATCTGCACGTCTTTCTTTCTTCTCCAAATTTAATTTCTCGTCCACCCATCTTTATTGTCTTTGAATTTGACTTGACAGCGAGACTTCAGAAGCCTGCCCCCCCAACGACCCCCCCTTTTTTTCTGAAGACCTTCATTTCTCCATTGCTGTTTTTTGCTGGATCAGACATGTGTTCTTTGTTCTATGCCCAAGGTCCCCAGAGCTATGCTAATTGGACGCCAGGCCTTTTGTCTGTCTACATAATGCCTTTGTTCGAGAGTGATGGATGAAATGTCTAATTTTCCAATTTGGGAGACGCCACCGTTGCTGATGTTTGTAGAACGGAGCTCAAACTGTCTCCTGTTCGACAGAAGTCGGGCTGCAGATCTGCGACAAATCCCCCCTTCTTCCAGAGGCTTGTTTGCCTTCAAAATGTCAGAGGCATTGCTTGCATGCGCGTGTGCCTGTTTGTGTGCGTGTATGTGTGCGTGCAGCGCCTCAAACAGCATCTGTCTTTTCAGGAAGTGGTGGAGAAAAACTTGAGGCACAGCCAAGACACGAAGAAGAAGAGGAGGGACGACGGGGAATCTGCAGACAACGACAGCATCCTGTCGACGTCGTCCAACCTGGAGCCGTTTGCCAACGACGACCTCGGTGAGCTCGCGCATGCACAGCGAGTTTGGCCTGGGAGCGCGTGGGGCGCGAGCGTGCATGCTCGTTAAAACTCATTCTGCAGCGCTTTGCCGTTAAAGTTGTTGGTTTGGATGTTAAACCCTGTCTATTACTTCCAGCGGGAAGATTCTGTACTCGGAGTCAACCAGTGGCGCTTTTCCATTGCACAGCTTTTAGCGTTGCAACTGACAAAATCAGTGGCAGGCCGCGCATTTCACGCCTAGGCCATCAGTGACGTCATATTTAGTCCGCCTTAAATTAAACACCTCATATTACCCAAGATATCACACTCAGGCTTGAGAATATATGGAGTTCAGTCTGGTAGGTTCTAAGTTCTTATACAATCACGGGACGCGTACGTGTGAAGTTCAGCGTGAGGCCAGCTAGCTGGCCTTGGCGTCGCAGACTCGACATCTGATTGGCTATCACAACGAACCGAGGTCTGTTCACTTACAGCAGTGGTTCTCAAACTTTCTCTGTCACGCCCCACCTTGGAGGAAGAAAATTTTTCATGTTTGATTACGTTCTATCAGCGCTGGAAAACTGTTCATTGTCCTCTGGCTTTTTCGCTTGCAGCTTGCGCATTAGAAAGAAAATAGAGCAGACGCCGAAACGATGGCTGCTGATGTGCTTTTCCAAGTATGGTTAGGCCAGCGGAGAAGGCCTAACTGGCCCTGGCGGCCCACTGCTGGACAAAATATAACCTCAACGTGGGTGCAGTCAGTTGCGCCGTCATATTGGCATTAATCGCTTCGTGGTGGTGATCATCTCATGAATCATCCTGTTTCGTCACTCCCTGTCCAACCAGCAGCTTGCACATTATGAACCCCGGCCGAGAAGGTACTGAAACAGTACTGAGTACCAAGGTACTGCCACCTAATGCAGAACCTTCAGAACTGAGCAGGGCCAAGTAGGTGCTAATGGGAAAGTGCCACAAGTTTCTCCTCAGGATCAGCATGACAGGTTTAACTTAAAAAGTGTTTTGCAATGGAAAATAGGGCTTCTTGGATATTTTGAGAAACTTGTCCTGCTGATCCTGGGATGTACAGTAAATCTGGTTGCAGATGCTTTTGCACCCATGACTGTCATTTCTCATTTCCTTCGGCTTCACTGTTTTTTCTTCTTTTTTTTCTTCATTTTTTAACAACTCTTTTTATTTTTTAACTTGCGTTTCCATTTCTGCCTCTCTTGTCTGCTCCCTCTGCTTCTCCATCCGTTTGCTGCTCCTGATAGGCAACACGGTGATTCACTTAGACAAAGCCTTGGCCAGGATTAGAGAATATGAGCGCATGAAGCTTAAGGTTGACTTTAACCCCTTCGACGCCGCCGCGAGCGGCTCCGAGGCCTCGAACGCCGCGCGTCCCTCTGCTAACCCTGCCGGAGTGGAAGGTACACGACCCCGACGGGGCTGCAAAGACGTGTATCCCTGTGCGATCATTCACCGCCCCTCCCTTCACCCCCCCAAGTTTTGCAGCGTCCGAATAAAATGTTTGCCGTGTGTGTCCGCTAGCAGAAGGTGCGTCCGGCGACGTGCGCTGCCCTCAGATCAACACCCAGCAGCTGGATCGCCAGATCAAAGCCATCATGACGGAGGTCATCCCTTTCCTGAAGGTACTTGTGCGCTTTAAAGGTCGATTGTGAAATGTTTGGAGATTTTGAAGAAGAAACGGCGACGTCAAGTGGTTGCATTTTAGATTGCACTGTCCTTGACTTCATCCCGCTCCTGAGCTTGCCAGTGAACTACGGTGGCCTGCGCACCCAAACCTGGTTACCTTGTCCACCTTCTTCTTCGTTGGTGTATTTAAAAATGCGAGCAGTCACCCTAATTATGAAACGTGCTGCCAGGCAGCTGCATTGTCCACACAGGCTTCCTTAGAAATATGACGATGCAAGATGGCTGCTAACTGGGAGCAAGACTGTGTAGCGATTCTACACTTTTATTAATGTATTTATGAGCAGCATATTAAGTATTTACCAATATAAAAATGATAAATCAAGCCAAATATTACACGCTGGACCTGTCAGACTGTAAATGGTGATCCTGTCAATGAAGATTCCCTTCGTGACGGTTGTGGGTTCCTCCTCTGTCAGGAGAACATGGACGAGGTTTGCTCCCTCCAGCTGCTGACGTCGGTGCGCCGCATGGTTCTCACGCTCACCCAGCAGAACGACGAGAGCAAAATGTTTGTCCGCTTCTTCCACAAGCAGCTGGGAGGAATCCTTCAGGTTTGACGAAAGCCGAACACGGTTTCTTTGCTGTCATGCGCGACAGAGATCAGCGGTTTAGACCCCTACTCTCCCCGTCCCTCCTGCTCGCCGCAGGAGTCCCTCAGCAAATTTGTGGGCCGAACCCTGAAGGACTGCGGCGAAGACCTCCTGGTGGAGATCTCGGAGATCCTCTTTAACGAGCTGGCCTTCTTCCGGCTGATGCAGGACCTGGACAGCAGCAGCAGCGGCCTCGCCTCGGCCGCCAAACACAAGAGCAAGAAGACAAACGAGCTCACGGATAAAGAGAACCAAAGTCCCAAGGTGAGGCTTTTTTTTCCCCGATTTTGCTTTGGCCATTTTTCAGCTTTTGGTCTTGTGAGAACGTTTTAGGAATGAAGTCACTTAAAAAAATGAACTTTATTTCAGATGAATACAGAAGCTGGTGGTGAGAAGGTGGTTTCCCCCGCATACACAGATGAAGACAAGGTCAGTCACCTCAACGGCTAAATTGAACTGATCAGCACCGAGCATCTGACTTCTTGATAATGTCTGGGCCTCCTCTGTCGTGTCTTCCAGGACCAAGATGAAGCTGAGCAGGAAGGTGATTCAGCCCTGCAGGGTCTCTTCCCACCGGTGGAGAGGAAGGACCGCAGGAGCAGCGAGGCCTCCGAGGCGGAAGAGGAAGACGAGGATGAAGGTGTTGGACAGGGAATCCCACTCTCAATCAGTGAGTGAAGCTGTCCAGTGAATTAATTCCTCCTCTTCCTGAAAGTTTAGTTTGATTTTAGAAATATGTTCTGTGAAAGATGCAGGTTTTGGGGTTTGCTTCTACATAAAATGCCAAACAAACAGCCGCTAAACGCATCCATGTTGTGCTCGGTCCTGTCATTCCAGGTCTTTCCAAAGCAGAGACTCAGGCTCTGACCAACTACGGCAGCGGGGAGGACGAGAACGACGAGGAGGAGATGGAGGAGTTCGACGCCGGGCCGGTGGACGTGCAGACGTCCTTGCAGGCGTCTGCCGACGGACAGGAGGTCTGCAGCACAGCTGATCGCACGGTTAGCTTAGCTTTAGCTTGCTGAACGCTCCGAACTCGCATCGTCTGACTCGTGTGTCTGTGTGTGTCGCTCCAGGCAGCGCTGAGCAGCGAAGCCCCAGAGGCCGAGACTGAACAGAGGAGCTCCGAGCGCCCCGGAAACAACAACTACGACGAGGGTGAGCACTGCGTTGGATATTTATCTCCCTTCCATCCGCCTTTTGTTTGGCAGAAACTGTGTTTTTCACATTCTGAACAAGACTTTTTCTGTGTGTGTTTTAGAAATGGTCGAGGCTGTTGTGGCCGTAGATTCCGCCGTGGAAGAGTGCGAGGTGGCAGAGTGTCAGAGTCCCGGCGGGGAGACTGAAAACGGGGCGGCCGCTTCCTCTGCAGCTTCTCCCTCATCTGACGCCCCCAGGGAGCCGACCAGCACCAGCAGCCCAGACACAGACTCACCCGTCATGATTAATGAAGATGTAAGCAAATGATAATCAGGATGCTCACATGCTCATTCCCATGACAAAAATGAGACATGAGTCTCTGCAAAAACACATCTCCAGAAAACAGTCACATTTAGCCCTCTGTTTGTAGCAAAAACACTCTGCTTTAGCTTCCCGCGAAAACGAAATGCTTTGTTGGACCTTCCACGTGTTTGGAAGGAACACCTGACTGGGGGTGTTGGCTCTGATTTAAAAAAAAAAAAAAAAAAATCAGCCCTTTGATGTCAAAGAGGACATTTCTGGGGAGTTCACTGACGAGCCCGAGACACAACTGTAACTGATGTTGATGTAACTGTTAGCATAGCACCAATTCAACCAGAGGAATAGGTTGAGAATTGTGTCTTCAAGGTAATTCTGCACAACATGAACAAAAAATAAATAATGGCTACTTTGATGCCATCCGTGCAGGAAGTGGCTCGGGAAGCACCAGTCAGAAGTCAGATGAAGACGACTTTGTGAAGGTGGAGGACCTGCCGATGCAGCTGACGGTCATGTGTGAGGTAAACAGCCGACGCCCCCACACGAGACTCGGGTAAAAGCTGAAGGGAAGTCTCTGACGATGCTCAACTGCGCTGTCCCGCTGCCAGGAGGAGCTGCAGAAGAGAATCGTGGAGGAGCAGCAGAATAACAACCTGTCGGTGGAGATCCTCAACGGGAACGCAGAGTCGCTGACGGGGCTGGTGGGCAGCGCGCAGGCACTGAAGGAGCCAGGTATCGATCGCCTGCTGCCTGCCCCTGTGGAAATCCTGCCGTCGGCTTCCACACCGTAATAAACGCTCGCGTTTCCTCTTGTCTGTTTCAGACGTCGCCGGGGCCCAGAGCGCGTGAAGACTGTTTCCAGGTCTGTCTGCCCCGCCCACTCCTGGGTGGGTGTGCACTCCATGATTGTTCATCTGTAGCTTCTAAGAGGGAGAGGGTTTCCTCACAGGTTAGCTGTGACACAACCGATTAAGCTCATCAATCACCACATAATTAGTTCTTTTTTTTTTAATTCCTAGGACTCTAATGTGATTTTTATGTTTCTTTCGTTTTGAGATGTGAACGTTCTTTTGCTGCTGTTTACTCAAAGTTACGCCTCTGTTGGCAGTTCTTAGCACTGAAGCTTCTCTTCAGATCAGTTAAATACAAGTTGTTTTTTTCTAATGGTACAAGCCTTTTGTTTTGCACTCGATCTGTTACTTTATGAGTTCAGTCAATGGGAGGGTCAACTGTAAGTCTGTATATGGATGTCGCTCTAGCTTGAAGAGGTTATTTCTTTTAATCGAAGCTTAAAGCTCTTTCTCTACTTTTAGCCCGCGAAGACACTACTGTCTGTTAATCTTCATGATTTCCATATAATTAAATGGTCGTCCAATAGGTTTTAATTAATAAAATGTTTAAACTTAAAAAAAAAAAGGTTGTTGACCTACTTTCTGTGCTCTGCAGTTTTCTTTTTATTGTCCTTATCAGCACTCCTGATATTTTTTTTTTTTAAACCACAGGAGTGCAGCGCCAGACATATTATACAAACAAACAAAAAGAACTTGACAGTAAGTTTCTAATCTATAAATATGCAGTTGTTATCTTGTATAGGTAAATTTTCAAAAAGGTTTCCAGTCGGGTTCGAGTTTAATATTTACCAAATACAAAAAAACCCACCTAATTGTTGCCATTATTCCAAATTCCAAAGTAAAGTCTTAACACTACAAGTGGCAAGATGAACAAAAAAAACAACAAAGAATTTTAATGAATAGGTCCTTTTTATTAGCTATTGTTGAACAAGTAGTTGGCACTGAAACATAGTTGACAGTTTTTTCTGCACAGGATATCGTCAGTAGTGTTGTGAGAATCTGAGCTGTTGTCGACAATGAACTTCCCAAAAGATGAATCACAATAACAAAGGTACAAAAGGTAGAAGGTTTAATGAATTATTCACAAGTACTGAACTCAGAGGTACCGTAACCCAAGTGAAGCTCCACTTCAAGAATTCTCTTTTAAACATTATAACAGTGTAAATATCAAGAAGAAATGAACAACTGGGGATTCACTTTTCCATCGGTCTTCAAGCAGGACAAGGAAAGCCATCAGTACTTCCACAAGCCTGTTTCACAAAGCAGGTTCAACAAACTGAGTATAATCTTGAACTATAATCTACTCCTAAGTTTTTGGTTCCAGAACAGCTGATTTGAGTTAGTTTAATCAACTTGGAGTAGTTTCACCTGGAGTTAAGCACGTGCACTACAACAATAAAGACAGCGCCAATGGAACCCTGATTTGATGATTCACCATGGCAACGGGGAAGTGTAAGACCTCAGAAGTAGAAATCCTGATGGGCTCATGCCGCGAGTTTCAAAGCGTTTTTAAAAAGAAGTGCAACACCGCTGCAGTAGTTCAAGGCCCAAGTTTAAATATATAATTAGTTCAGTTCAGAATACTTTATTAATCCCTGAAGGGCAATTCTCTCTACAATCACCTGTCCATAGCAGAAACACAACAAGACAAGACAAGGCAAGGCAGGATGTAGAATGGAATTAACCCTCTTTCTCTGGTTTGAGTGACCTCCCTTTGCGAACTGGAAAACTCAGGAGCTTCCCTCATTTCAGGGTTCACAAGAGTTTTCACTAAACCTGCTTTGTGAAACAGACCCCAGAACAGATGTCAAACTGGCCTCACTAAAGAGGCAAACTTTGGTTGAGCTGATCAGTTGCTGTTCAAAGGTTTTCTTATTTTTTGTTCTACATTAAAGATCCGCAGTGCATAGCGTAGAGACGAGGTGAGGGCCCAGTAGGGAGGAGGCTGCTTGGTTACCAGGGCATGCAGGGGTTTGGACAGTCGCGCACATACGACTCCAGTGATCCCTCCGACACTTGCATCAGCGTGGTGTACGTGGTCAACTAGATGGGGGAAAGTTCTTTGAGATCCAAGAATCGTAAATGCTTTGAGAAAAAACAAAACTCGTCTGAAAAGACTCACCTTGTTGAGCACTGGTTTGGTTGAGAGCACGTCGTATATGGTCTTCACTGAGATTTTCTGGAAGAAAGATGTTTTTAGCGGTTGGGAAATGAAACCTTCATCCACACCTGTGGACGGAAACGGAACAAGCAGATGGTGCGTCGTCACCACTCACTTCCTGTGTGGTCTGGTTCATGCACTTCATGGCTGGAGTTCTGCGATCGTCCAGGAAGAACGGCTCCTCCCAGTGGTCGTAGTTGGTCTCCAGGACGTACCAGCGGCCCAGCTTCAGGTCGATCCTGACATTAGCAGCCATGCGTAAGTGAGATGTTAGAAAGAACTGCAATCAGGTTCCAGGTTTGTGTGAAATGGGTTAAAATCAGATGATGTGAAACCGGACCAGTCATCAGTTCCTCTTACACAACAACATCTGACTTTGTGGCCACGAGAGTCTAGTCAAGTGTTACAAACACAAAGGTCACTAGTGGACACAAGAGGGAGGACAACTATCCCTGCTTTATTTCTCTGTAATTTTCACGTACACCATAAATTGAAAATGACTACTTGTAAGTAATGCATTTATTGGAGTCTTTGCTTCTGTTTTGAAATTCACTGTTCTGAAAATAATGCAAGAGTAATTGCGAGTACTTACTCCAAAACATCAACACTGAACTCTCTGGACCTGGTGATGATGCAGCCCTGGCCCGTTTGGTTTCCTCCCAGGATGAAGTAGGCCGGAGCCAGCATCTTAGTCTGAGCCAGCCGGGTTTTGGCTTCCGTGTAGCTGGTGAGAAAGAGGACAGCTCATCACATTTGGAACAGACTCTCTCTGGTGTATCTGGACTGCACTTTTCTGTGTTTTATGTAAAATGCTCAGTCATTTTAATTTCTCCAAACATTTTAGGATTTGCTTTATTTTAGTTGCAAAAGTTTTTGTAGCTCCACTGATTACAATGAAAGTCAGCAATACGATCCCACTATCATACGTCTTTGTCATGTGGTAATTAAATGTGGTGCCAAAATGTGTGAAAGGACGTGGACTGTCCTTGATAAACGCTGTTCCTCAATGTGCACACGTGCTTTGCAGCTTGAAAACAGCAGGAGTACCACAAGGAGAAGAATCACCTGGTTGCGTTTTCTAGAACAGAGCGGGTCAGAAAGCTCATCCACATCCCATCCCTTTTCCCAAAGATCCATTCCATTATTCCTGTGTGAAGTCAGAGGTAGGTTAGAACAAACCACGGACCAGCTTTCTGGATGTCTGCAGAAAGCGAAACGGCTCACCGACGTATCCGCCGTCCAAGCTGAAGCGCTCGTTCATGGTGAGAGTGAAAACGTGCTGCAGGAGAAAGAGACACTGAACTTCCTGGCATCTGCTGAGCAGCCATTAGAGATCACGCAGCGGATTCAATCATCGGTTAAAAGGACTTGATGACTCACAGGCTTCATGCCCGTCAGCATGCCAACGTATCCGGCGAAGTTTGTCGACTTGAAGACGGTCTGATTGTTTCTCTTGAAGTCCAGGTTGACCACTAGAGGCTTCAGCATCTCAGAAATGATCCATGACTTGTTTTTAGCGTCCCAGCTGTAAGAAGCACAAGTTTGTCTCATCACAGTCACACTTTAAAAGGTCCCATATTAGGCTGAATTCACCAATCTTTTCTGCCAATGACACTAAGATCAATGTCCATGGTTCATTTCCTCCTGCTTCCCCATCTTTTGAGAAAGTGTATGTTCAGACATGCTACTCTGGAAAATCAGCCCTTTGTGATGTCACAAAGGACATCAATACCTCTTGCACGTTAGTAACAACAACAACCCCAGCCAGTGGTTCAGACCACCCTCAGAAATCACAGCAGGGTTGCTTCATTTTGGTCCAGTTCCAAAAAGTAAAAGGTTCAACAAAGCATCAGTTTTTATCATCAAGGTAGTTGGAGGCCATAAACAGAGGGCTAAATGTGTTTTCTGGAGCCGTTCAGAGTCTAATGGATGATTAACTGGAGTCTGATCTGACAAGTGGTACAACATGAACTAAAGCTGGAAGGTGAGTCTTACCCCAGGAACAATCCAAAATCCAGATTTCTGGCGTGAATCAGATTACCTGTAAACAAAAAACACCCACCTCAAGTAAATAAAGACAAATAATAGCACTTCATTCCAGATGAAACTGAAACTGTCACATGTCGTAAGTGACCCAGTTGTGGGTGTTGACGCACCTTTATTGTCTTCTGCAACGATCGACGTGCACACAGTGAACACCTCATAAAAGATGTTGAACAAGGCAACTTCCCCTACATTGCCCAAAAACGGGGGGAAATGTCAGCTGGACTTTGAAAACTTTACAAAGAAGAAAGTGGAAAATAAACAAATCAATGAAAAATACTCTTACCGAGTGGCACATCAGCATCATGAGCAATCCCTCTGATTTCTTCGTTGAAAGGGTATGGGAGTGTGTCCACCATCAGCGGCTGCGAAATGTAACAAGAAAACACACACAAAAAAATAAAATGTTTTTGGTGGCAGTTAAAATCTGGTATTCATACATTAGAAATAAAATAAAAATTTTAAAAAACAAACAAACAAAAGAAAAACAGGCACCAGCAAAGTGTCGACCAGCAGTATCAGCTTCCCACTGGGCACTAAGGCGTTTGCCAGGTCTTTGATGGCCTGGATCATCTTGCCCAGCTTCAGAGAAAAGAGCAGGAGTCATTAGTATCATCACCACAGCTCACAGTTGTCTGAAGAGCTCATCAGTGCTTTCTTACATCTGCTTTTTTGTCGCTGATCACAGTCGTCCATCTCTTACTCGGTGGCAAATCGAGGTCCACCGTGTACCAGTTGACACCCTTTTTGAACCTGGTTGGTCAGAGAAAAGTTCTAGTGCACAGTGATGGATATGACATTACTGACAAAAAGTCTATACACATCTATACAATGTTTAGTGAATAAAACTGTTGTTACAATGATTGTCATTTCAAGTTTCAGATGAATTTTATTCGTTTTGCATAATCTACACTCTTGAACTGAAATTACAAATAAATTAATAAATTCATCTACTACGTGAAAATGTATTATTATTATTATTATTATTATTATTATTATTATAAGATATTGTCAAACAAACGTTCAAAATCTTTCCCTGTCCAACAAACTATTGACACCAACACAATTCAACACCTCAGTCTACAATATACGTCTGTTTCCCTTCCCACTGTTTCCAGCACAGTGCGTGCACACAGCATGTAGCCTTGCGCCAAAGTGAAGAAAACAGCTCATTGGAGCGCATGCGTTCAATTGGCTAACAACACAATGGCTTTGTGAATTCTACCGACTGTTCGATGATTGTCACTTACGTTGGACCCTTTGGTGGGTACATATCCGCCCGACAGTCTTCTGTGTACTGCAGGTAATCACACAAACACAGTTCAGTGTGTCAGCGGGACAACAACTTCGCAAAATTAGTAGCGTTAGTTCATAAATGCCGCTTACCGGTGGGACAAACTGCGTTGAAACGACAGTGAAAAGAGCCGCCAGTAAAAGTAGAACACAGCGTCCCATTTTGGAAGATTTTGCCCACTCTTGTCAGTAGTCGGTCAGATTTTTAAAAGAGTGCGGAAACTGCTTCTGTTTATCCCGTGACGACCGTTTTGCTCCCGTGGACGACGGGGGGAACCGGAAGTTGACATAACGACATGAAATTCGTTTATGCGCAAAGAAAGGCGGGATAATTTATATTTCGTACAAGTTTAATGAAAATAAAATCAGCTCACGTGTAGCTTAATGTTTGCCACGAAAGATGATAAAATACGTTTACCATTAGCTGTGTATTTGTACACCCCTAGAGCTACTAGTGGACTCGTCCGCAGGGAAGAGAAGACAAATTGCGTATCACCGTCTCATAACCACTTTGTAAAGAGCTCTCAAGCGTTTCGCAACCAGTTATTTTTTTTTTTTACTTTAATAAATACTTGCTCGTGATTCCTGAGTCAGGCACAAACCCATGTTTTGATGTGAAACCACACCCTATAATGACCATCATGTGTGTGTTTGAAAACACACTGGCTAGCAAGATATTCCCAGGCAGTATTTGAAGCAGCAATACACAGCAGACTGGGCAACAGGCACATTTGCTTCTGAGCAGCCTGTGCTTACACTCAGCCAATCAGAATCTGTCCGACATACTTAGATTTCAATACTTAAAAGCAAGCAAACGAACTAAATCACTGACACATTTCAGTTTTAGTTTTCATGATTTGCATTAAGTTTATCATGCGACCAATTCTCTATAGAATGCACAATATTATGCAGACAACCCACAAGACCCAGCAGATGAAGTCTCTTTTTATAGGATGGTAATTTAGTAATTAAAGATGGAAGATGGCAAAAATTACACCGTATATAACAAATTGAAGGCAAAGCTAAAAACAGAAAAAAACCCAACAACAACAAAAACCCCTAGACATCTGACCCTACATCAAATACACTTATTGACATTTCTGCAGCGATATGTCTAGTAAGTAGTTTGGTTTGGTACATTGTGACATTTTATCACCTTCATGGAGCAAGTACAAAAATATAGGGCAATCATTCTAAATCAATGACGTGTCTATAATCCAAAGGTTCTAAAAACACTGTTAATTATTTACACACACGCCAAATGGGTCACCTGACTCAGTGACCCAGAGATAAAGGACATAACTTAGTCAAGACTCAAAGGCTGTAGAAATTAAGACCAAGAAAGCTTACATTCCTTGTGAACTTTATTAAAAACAAAACAAAGCAATACAATAAAAACTCATCCATCTATAAAAGACCAGACATTTACAAAGACGTAAACTATACACAGAGGAGACTCTTTACTTGCAGTATCTGTCTGCTTTCATTTTGCTTCTCCTGGAACAAAAGCAAAACAAAGAGACTGGGTTACATTTTAAAGTGATTTGAATGCTATTCAATAAATAAATAAATAAATAAATAAATGAATCCATAAACCAATTCTGATTAACACTTCGAGGTGGACATTTAAAATTAATTATCCAACATTCCACTTAACACTTAGAAAGTTAATGCAAACAAATGTCTTGTTTGTTTCAATTTGTTGTTCCCCATGTGAAAATGAAATAAGTGGACACAAAGATGCAATGATATAATTCATTCACCTGTCAAGCAAAGCTTCATGGAACTTCCCGTCCAGTCTGGCTTTCTTTAACCCCATCGAGTCGTCTTCATTCACCCTGAGTCGGCGATCTTGAAAACTCTGAAACTTCTTCCTGTGATTCACACACAAACAAACATGCGTTGAAACTATTTGTGATACATCAGAAAAATCAGACTCCAGCGTGTTGTATTTTGAGCAGGTTTCATGGATCAATGAAAATCTTGCCATCAAATGATATATCCTCAATTTGGCAGTTTCTTCACAACTGGGGTGTAATGTTTTAAATCTAAAGGAGTGTTTTGCACTGAAATTGATAAAACAAAAACAAAATAAATAAAACAAAGCCACTGGATGTGCCACTGGAGCCTCCCTCTTAAACAAAGGTACATATAGACCGGCACTGAGGATGATCTCATTTCCTCCTCTCGTGAGCACTGAAACTGGGCTCTGAAGAGTTAAATCACACAATGAGGCTTTGATTTAACTAAAGCGAAGAACCTCAGTATTGAAAGCAGGGGATAAGCCTCTATGGGATGATTGGATGAGTCAACATCACATACATGCAGCGTGTCAGGCAGAATGAGGTTTATCCTTCCGTCAATGGCGAACCTTCCTGCATGAGTTCCCTCATACATTTTCATGGAGGGCTTAAAATAATGTAAATGATCGCACCGACATGCCATAATTAAATATGTATGTCGGTGCTATGCAGTGCTTTGAACAACCTATGCATCTAGTCAGACAGCTCCGGTAATGTTTAGCATGCCTCCTCTCCGCCGGCACTTTGCTATTCCCGAGCTGCACTCCATCCTGAAAGGCATTCAAGACGCTAAACACTGCATCAAGACGGAAGCTCAAGGGCAGCCATTATCAACATGTCAGTGTGATGAGTCCATTTCCCTGGCATTCATCTGAAACAAATAATAGAGTCCCAACACAACCGGAGCATACCAAGCCAAAAGAAGAGGAAGAAGGAAAAAAGAAAAGCTTTAGACATATTGGCTGGAACTAAATAGGCCGCAGTCGGGCAATGCATAACACACCTGCAGTGTTGGAGGCTACAAACTGTCGCCATGTGATTTCTCACCTCACGCCACAGCACAGCACGGCAAAAGACCATCAAATACATCTTTAGCGTGTAGGACTGATGAGCCGCTACCTCAAAGGCATGATCTCACATCCAGAAATGTGATTTTCTTGTCAGACACAGACTGACAAGATGATGAGAAGATAATGGAGGAGAAAATCACACAGATTTTCCTCTGTCAGAATTGTGTGGATGGGTGGGAGAGGATTGTTGCAAACACTTTAACAGCAAAAAGCCACACCATTGTGAAAACACAAAAGCTTTGATTCCGTAAACAATACTAAGAGCCCGAATCTCAAACAAGAGGGGGGGGGGGGGGCATTAATAGCTAATACCACACCCAAACCCACGCACACGTGGTGAAGACGACCTGCTGAAGTTCAAAGCGAGCGTCAGAATGGGGAAGTGAGAGGATTTGCATGACTTTGAAAGTATGGAACATGGCCATTGATGCCAGACGGGTTGCAGGTCTTCAGGATGTTTCACAACCTGCTGCTGATCTGCTGGCATTTTCACAAAGTGACCAACATCTCCAGGGTTTACAGAGAATGGACTCAAAAACAGAACAGCCAGTGGGCGGCAGTTAGTTGGTGCCCTGTTGATGTTAGGGGTCAGAGGTCAAAATGGGCAGACTGGTTGGAGAACACAGGAAGGAACTCAAGACCCAGTTGGAACCAAGGTCTGCACAATATTATCTCAGAATGGATAAACAATCAAACCATGAAGCACCAGCCACTTTATTAGGTTCCTAGTGGTACCAGCGAGCTGAAGCAGTGGCAGGTGAGTGCGTGGTGAAGCCATGGTGAAGCCATGGTTCACTACAGCAGCAGTGACTGATAGCTCCCAGCTGTGTCCCATGGAAGCAGGTTCAGGCTTCACGGCTCCCTTTCTTAAAATGTATATTTCCCAGGGTGCTTAAACTTGCACACATGGAACTGTGTCAACACAACAACGTTTGTGCAACAATATGTGCCTGTCACTGTGTTCTGTTGCGGTAACCAGTTCCCACCTCTTAGATGTTTATTCAATTTTGCGTGCGAGCATTCATTCAAAAATAGAAAAAGCGCATAATTGAATCAACATAACAGAATATAATAGATTACATTACATTACATTACATTCTCAAGGGTCACTGGTGCATGTAAACTAACTGAGAATGGCAGCCACCTGCTGCAGCTAATCAAATTTAGAAGTTCTAGGATGACTGCCTCTTGAAAGTGAGTCAGCCTGAGGTGGAACGTGGGGGGGCGTTAAACGTTATTGGCTTTACATTATGGTAAAAGCTGTAAACAGGAAAAGGTGACGTACACGTAGCTGACTTCACAGGACTTGACGTTGCCTCGGTCCTCTTCTGCAATGTCATCCTTTTGTTTCGTCTCCTTCTCGACATTGGATCGGATCTGTTGGTCACACAGAGAACAGGGGGAAGGTTCAGCTCGAGGCCCCGGCGCCATCAGCCCCCCCCATGAAGTGAGGTCGCAACAACTCGGCTGAATTAAAGGAATTAACATGCAACCTTGAGCAGCGACGGTTTCACACCTCACCTTCACCATCTCCTCGTCCCCTGCCGACTTGCTCTTGGCCACGATGTCGCCGCCATCACTGTAGGAGATGAAGCAGCTATTTGCTGCCAGAAGAGCCATTTTGCCCTGAGGCGGAGTAGACAGGAAACAGAGGAGGAGGAGGGAGATTAGACAGCGCTGTCCGGCAGAGGGGCTGCTTGTTGTGACACACCGAAGAGGTTGCCTCATATTTGATGTAAAAGAGTCTCAAGGTTGTGCCGGGCGGGTTGTTTATAGGTTCAACAAAGCGGTCGAGGCGAGTGGGCTGCTCTGGTGATAAGGGAGATGCATTCTGCATAATGAAAAGGCTGCTGCGCTCCGCCGCGTCCCCTCCCTGAGGAGCTGCTCTCCAATCAGCCGCGAGGCGAGACGCGGAGGGATGACACCAGTGGTAACCTGGTTTACATCCGAAAAGCTAAACTCATTTTATAAGTACAATTTTATTTTTGTGTGATTTTCACCTTTCTTTGTTTTGAATTTGCTTTGTAAATTTAAAAAAGTGTTACGAAATGTGCTTTTTCACTGTTTTCAAATCAATCAACTCCTGATCAAAACAGACATAGTCACATCTTAAAAGTGCCAAACTTCTGTCAATAATCAATCAACAATAATCAATAATACATGGATAGCCACGTTTTTGTATTATTTAGCCTGCTTTAAAAATAGTGACAAGGAGCAGTGAATAGGATCTGAGCTAAACAACTCGATAAGATGAGACATCAGTTGTTGTAGGAACAACAGTTAAATCTACCCAGAGGGCCACAAAGGTACTGGCTCAGGCAAGGGCACTGACATTAAAATTGATTAAATAAGACAAATAAAATAGGAGTGATGTTAACAGGTTTACAGTGCTTAATAAATTCAATAGACCACCTAAAATACAAGAAACCATGTATAAACCTCAAAAAGCTCTATTGCAAATATTTTATTCATTTGGCAATTAACTTAGTTGCAAATTCACATTTCTTAACCTAATTTTGAGATGACTTCTCTGAGGATAAGAAATGAATCATGCCATCTTAATTAAGAAATAATATTTTATAATAATTCTCGGATAGCAATAATAATTATATTTTGGCATTAAAAATATCATTTCAGTTAAAAAGCTTCTTCATATTGGTGCATTAACCAATACAGAAGCATCAAAATTAGGATGAAAATGACGGTAATTACCAAGGCTGTTTCGGGCAGCTGTGGCATTAGGTGGTGGTCCAGTAAATGTGTTAAACACTGTACATACAGTTGAATCCACTTACATCCTGGAGGACTGGCTCCCACTGCTCCCTGGAGCCAATGGCGTCAGAGCGTCCCACGACCACGCCCTCCGAGCTGACACCCAGATACTTGCCGTATCCAGACTTCAGGGCTACCCTGCCACAGCAAGAACAGTCGAGTGGAATTCAACAGAGCCTCTAATCATCCGGACATCACAGCAATCACGGCTGAACGACTGCACAAAGATCTTGGCTTGTATCTCAGTGCTGACCTTGAGTCTGACAGCTTGATGGCGGTGAACTGTTCTGGAGGGTCGGGGCCTTCATCCTCTGAAAGATATCAACACAATGTTTTGCATTTTAACACTTCACGTTTCGTCAGAGTTGCTCTGTTGTTATTGGCCTGTCCTTTCTGCGGTGGCAGCGGGCCCGCAGGCACACGCATGCACACGCATGCACACTGAAACAATCATTTAGATAATTACACTCTAATGCCAAATCGGGTGCAGTTATTTAAAATGTGCATAATTTGCTGGTACCGCGTGTTTCTGGAGAGCCGCCTTCTGCTTCACATTCCTCTGATTAATAATTCAAACCCTTTGGCTAGGAAGTGCTGGCTTAATCTCAGTCTGGTTCAACAGCAAGGAGACATTTGGAAAAAGGGCTGTTTTGTTGTATTCAAATGATTTATTCAACACCCAGCTCCCTCCAGGCTCCCTCAGGGTTTCATAAAACCTACCTGTCAGACAGATTAGGTCACTAACTGACTCTAATACGACCACACCTCTGCATAAATTGTAGTGTCCAACAGGGTTGAGGGAGAGCAGACCTGGCCAGGTGTTAACAGGGCCAGCATAAATGATTTCAAATGAACCAAGGTGTGACATTAGATAGTTTGTTTTCCAAAGACAATGTTGACCTTTGGATGTGTCTGAAAATCCTTCAGCATGTTCTCTAACCTGGAGTTGAATATGAACACTCACAGGCATACAGAAACACACTTCTTCAAAACTGCTGCATCAGTGGTAACTGCACAGAAAAATCCATTCAGCAGGGAGAAATCTCTAATCTCTATTTCTAAAGCTGGCTCTCGTCCTCTTTCATCTCAGAGAAATGAGCTCATATGCATGCCAAGGTTGAGGAGCCACTAAGGGAATTGGGATGTTTCAATCTTGGAGCTATTTTCACTGGTTCTAACAAAAAACGTGTGCTGAATTCATTGCTAGTAGTGTCTCGCTCTGAGCGCCCTTTTCAATAGGCAGTGCTCCCTTTAGAAAAGCCTGCAGGCAGAAGTGAGAGGAGAGTCAGAGTTGGTTCTGTCCTCAACCTCAACTCACACCAAGTTCAGCATTTCCAGCCTGATGTCTGGGTTTACGCTTTAAATGCTGATAGCTTTGGGAACTGGAGGTAAAAGCCTCGAGTCCACCAAGCCCACTCCAGACTGAACCTCAAGTTTGTCGAGTTTATTCAAGTGCGGGATGGGTAGCCGGACAGAATTCAAAAGCCAAAAAGATACAACTTTTTGCATCATAGAGGAAACTAAACAACATCAACAAGTCACACATTTTGAAAAATGGTTGGAATCACTTCATGTCTATGCAAGCTAAAATGATGTTTCACATTTTTTTGTCACCCACCAATTGTACTATGCAATTATAAGCATAAATATGTGTTCTTTAGCCAGGTTAAAACTAGAATATGCCTTAGCATACAGAAAACATTCAAATCTACACACGGAACTTACAAAATACATATTTTTTTTTATATTGTCATTAGTTTTTCTTGAAATGATATTTTAAGAGATGGACTTATCTTACCATTGTGTGGTGCGCCTAGCGTCAAGAGTCCACTGTCAAGGGCATGGACATATGCATTGTTCTGCATTTCTATGGCAACAGTCCCAGCGATGTCGCCAAAGCTCTTGGTGCACCACCAACCAGCTGGTCAGCAAAAAAAAAGAAGAAAAAAAAGGTGTATTGGTAAGCTTCATAATCAAGACAAGGAATATAATGGAGGTTGGAGCTTCACAATTAATACATATTGCATATGTTAAACATTATGAAACATAATATGATGATGGTCTTTCTGTGAAGCTGCATTTAGCAGATGTTAACACCCACTTCATTCCCCCCCGTATCCAGTTGGCACACAGCAATAATACTCACCACTTTATCAGATCAGCAGAATAAGAAATTAATTCATTAAATAAAAAGAAAAAAGTATTTTATTAACATACCAACGATATCTGGTTTTTCATCTTCATCTGTTGCTTTTCTTTTCTTATCTTTGTGTTTCTTCTTTTTACTGTGGGAACATGTCAAACAAGAAAATAATGAAAACCGGTTTCACCGTCAGCTTTTTTTTGGTCCCAGGTTAAACGTGTAACGCTTTGGAGGAGAATAGCAAATCACTGTATCATCACGTGGTACAAAGAAAACTTTTGGAGAAGACTTGAGTGGCTTTCAGTATACACAGAAATGTGAAGTTTTGAACACTTCGGTACCAAAGGACAAGAAGACTTCACTTCACAGGTGAATTAGACATCACCTAACACAAATATAACGACTGAAGGTTATTCAAAAGTTGTAATACAAACAGAGAAGCTGTTTGATAGCAACAATGAATGTACCATTGTTGCTAATTTTTGTTCAGCGCTTCGTAAAGCTATCGTTTGTTTGAAAGCACACTCAGTGAAAGTAGTAAACATGCTAACGTTAGTTCAGATAATTTACTCCCAAGTTTCTTCAGTTTTATCATGCACATTTAAAGCGAGAGGCTAATGTGCAGCATGAAGAACAGATTGCACGAGAACGCCAGATTAACGTCAAAAGTTAAGTGACCCTTAATGGGCCCAATAAAATTATTTGCAATCTTTTAAATTAACTGGTTTAGGGAAATAAAAATCCTGATGCCTCAACGTAACATGATCGAGCGTTTAAGTTGGACGATCGTATTAGCATCTTTAGCAGCAGTGGGGGTAAACACCACAGTTAACTGTGCATGCTAGTATAGATATCGACGAGTAGTAATTGTGATTCAAAGAAACGCTCACCCTTTGTTGAGACCTTTCAAAACCAGTTTGGTTGATTTGACGCTGGTGTATTCAGACATTATTTTATGTCGTGGTTAGCACGGCAACATTAGCAAGTACAACAGCAGTTCTCAGACAAGTACGGCAGCCGCAAAAGCACAATCTTAGGGCTATGGACGACCACCACTATCGCTCTATCTTTAAAAATACATACGTAACATAAATTGATTTAAATTAATTTAAATGGGAGCAACTTTGACCAAGTTATGATCTAAATATATATTAGCATGCACGAATATTTATTCAAACTTGAATCATTATATGTAATCCCCAATCCACAGACAAATTCAATTAACAGCAAAGCTTTATTGTGAGTGAGGGAGCCAATTGTGATTTACTATTTATTTATTTATTTATTTATTTATTTATTTATTTATTTATTTATTGCCCCCAATGATTTGTTATTAAATCAGAAAAATGGTCAGTGTAATGTAGGACAAGATGCCATGGTAAAACAATTGACCCACTACTAAAAGCAGTAAAGAAGGCGTGGATGAATGAATGATGAAATTAGATCATGTTCCACATTACCGATACGTTCACAGAAGTATTCACTCAGACAGGAGCATTCAATCTTTTCACAGGCTGCAAGGCTTCATATAAATAAAGAGAGTGACTCAGCGCATCTGCTCATTATATACTGTAGCCTCCTGCCCCTAATCTCTTCACCTGCACTCTGACAGGTGATTGTCTCTGTCTCAGCAGCTGTGCCTTGCCCAATGCTCTTGGGTATTTTTAAAAACACATTTTGGGGAAGAAGAGGAGGTCAGTTGTTGAACTATTTCTGAACATTCCACTGAAACATAAATGAAATGTTTCTCAGACTCACAGCGATGGAAGAGTTAATGCACATTTAGCATGATACCTGTCAAAGGATAAAAATAGCACTTTGTTGTTATAAATTATTGTATATTATATAATATTGTATTACGGTTACGTCAGCTTTTTAGGCTGTCTACTGCTACTTTTAGAAGTGAGAGTGCGTCAAAAAATGTCATGGCGATCAAATATTCCAGTCAATCAAGCAAAAAATACAAATAAATACAAACAAACAAAAAAAAACAACAGCAAAAATAATTTTCTGTACAAACTGTCACAACAAAGCAGAGTTTTCTTTCCTTAAATTTGCCTGCTAAAAAGACACTTCAAAAACCTAAATTTCCCCCGACATCACAAACTTTTTGTATGTATTTGAAAAGGCCAAAGAGCAGAGAGGAGACCAGTGTGATTGACCCCCTGTAAGGTATCCTCAAATAAGTGTATATGCTAATGTTAGCTCATTTAACAGGAAGAGTCCAATCAGGAGTTTGTGACAGGAGGTAATAAATCATTTGGACACTATCGAGAAGTGAAACAAATTAGACAGCAGCGTGTGTTATCTGCTCAAGGCAGAACAAAGTTGATTTTTTTTTTTCAACAAAAAGGGGGTCGGCTGGAGAAAAAACATTGTGTATGACGCCAAAGAAACCACAGTAATGACTTGTGGTGTTGCTGTATGAGGGAAAAAGTTTGTTCTGGGGATGTGAGATTAATCTGGTCAGTAAAGTCTTGCAGGCTGGAAGTATGTGAGCCAGTGGTGCTTTCAAAGTCATGAATCAACATTTTACCCTGAGTAAGCAAGCTCCCACTTGCAACCCTCTGTGTTATTTGTCAGATGCAGACAGACTTTGACAGTAGTCCCTGTTGTTGATGGGATTAGAAAGGCGCAAACTCTTGGCTAAAACAGCTGAGTGGTTAAGCCCATAAGCACCTAAAAAGGGTTGACGGAAGGCGCTGTCGAGCAAAATTCCAAAAGACAGTGCTGCACCTGACACCCATTTTGGCATGTTGTAAAAGAGCTGCTCTCTGTAGTTTCCTTTTCAAAGGGCCAAGTTCTTTCCCTCTGCGGACAAGTTTGGCTTGGATTTAATGTCTTTTATGTATGTCAAATGTTGACAAATGTTTTTTTTTTGCCGTGATGAACAGATGGAGTGACTATTAATGAATGATGAATACTGTAACTGAACTGAACTAAAACAATTATACATGACCAACATGCATAAAAGTAAACATTGGTATTGTCATATTAACGTAAGAAAAACCAAATATTTAGTGACTAGCGTTTCTTTTGTGAGTCTTCTGTTGAGATAATGACAACTTACGCCTTGACTTGTTGTGCTTTGCTCTCGCAAGACACTTGGAAAAGCCATGTTGAAGATGTAGGCTAAAGTGGCCAACATTGCACTTCGCCATCAAGACTTTACGTGATCGTAGTTGTACAGCTAATAGTTTGTATGTATACAAGATAGAACACCATGATGTTCATTTCAAGAGTTCACAACAGGCTAACTGCTTTACAGCCTGGTTAGAAATGACAAATATTAAAAAAGCACAGCCATTGACGTGTGCTGCTAAATATGCTGGGACCCAAAATATTCCATAGTTTGTCTGTCACGTCCTCAATAAAGTGCCTTTTGTGTTGCAGATTTGCCTACTCCACGAGTTGCCTCTCAGATGTGAAAACGCACACATTTCATGCTCAAATTCAAATTTCAATACAGATGTAGGAAGCGGAAACCCACCTCCCACTTGTTGGGGCGGCATCATGTGGGCTGGTTAAGCAAATTTAGTTTGTTTGGTCCTTTTATTGCGTGCAGAGATAATATAATAATGTTTCAGGCTCCCGCAGACCCCCGCTACCCTGGATGGATAATAATGTTTCACAAAGAGAAGCCACGCCTGGCAGGCAAGCGATAAAAATAGTTGTTTCACTGGTTAGACTAGAGTGACCAAAGAGCAGCGTTCGCTCACCCACACAAAGTCTTTGTTATTGTTAATGGGCACTGGATTTTGTGAAGTTCAATGATGTTTGTTTGTTCTTTGAATAGTGCCTGATGTATAGGAACCTTAGCATTTCTTTTATAGTTACCTTCAAATGGCCCCTGAAAAGATCATTCTTGCTCTACAAGTCAGTGTTTTCCGACTCGCACTTTTTGTCACTTGCGGTGGAGTTTGATACGGTCGGGATAAAACAACACTTGCAGAGTTTTATTCATTTACAATGTTTCCAACCAGTGTTTGCCTTAAACACCTGTCGCCCCTGGAAGCGAAGCAATTTCAGTGAGGGTAAGTGGTAGGAATCCTGGCCATGGTTGAAGTTGGAATGGGATAAACAGATGTAGTAGCAGTGTCGGCAGTTAAATGTGATGAACACGGGCGAAGCTGGAAGGAAAAGGTGGAAATTTCCTTCATCTGTTTTGAGATTTTTCTCTTTCAAATTTCATGTATTCGCCTGTCAGTTAGTGCCCGTTGAAAACTTTAGAAAAATGTGGCCCATTCAAAAAGATAAAAGCCATGTCGCCAGAAAAACGGTTGCGGTTGCGGTTTTTGTTCTTTAATTGTGAAAATGACATCCATTTTTGGTAAAGGGTAGCCAACAGGGTCTCCCCAGCTGTGGCCAAGCCTCACTCTGGACTTCTACCTTTTTCTTCGTCTTTTCACAGCAACTTGCACCTTTAACTCCATCCTTTTGTCAAGAAGCCATTTAATTCCAGAATACATGGACTGACTCAAATTGGATGGAGCTTTTTCGGCAGATTTCGCAAATAGAAATCTGTGACTCTGACCTGAAGTTCTGGGCCTGTTTGTCGAAGCAACTGCCTCGTCGCTTTCAAGTCCCCCGCCCCCTTCACTCTTCTTGTTTTCACCCTTGAAATAATAATAATAAAAAAAAACCTCACTCGGACTCACGAAGTCACTCCTGTCACCTCCTCCGCCCTCCATGACTCCCTCCTGTCGTACATCACTCAACCGTAATCCCTCCGCCGGGGGATTTAGGTGGTGGAAGGTTAAGTTGCTGACAGTGTGGAGCAGGTGTTTTCATAAGTGGCGGCGTGTTGCGCTGCACTATGGCCGCCCTCTCACTTTGTCAATGTCAAGGCTGCTTCGCTTGGCTCGCCTCGTCCCTGTGCTCTCGCCCAGCGTTTGTCTCAGCAGCCTGCCAAAAGTTTGTGACGTGGCCGCCATCCCTAAAGAGGCACACGCGTGGAGACGGCTCGAGTCGAGCAGCTCAGAGCGATAACATCGGCCCGTGAAAAAAGTCAAGCACGGTGTGAATGATGCTGCGTCCCGACTTTTAGAGGAAGCGCAGGACGGCTGGACCGATAAAATATTCGGCTGTAATGAGCATAACCGCGTCATTTTGCGGGTTTTAATAATTCGCTTAATATGACAACAATATTGGACAAGGAGAGAAATAAATCACTCCAAAGGTCCGTGAAAGACCTCAATTAACTCGGCACAGTTATTAAATCATATTTATCATCGGTTAATGACAGTTTTTAATAATACCAGGACGCTAAATTCGGCTTTCACTTGAAGAAAATGACCTGTCAGACAGCGATAATGTAATGCAATATTGCATTTCAGGTTGCTACTGAGCACAGAATGGACAAGAAAGTGAGGAAGAAGAAAGTGCGTCTCCTCCACATTTGTTACTTTAAATGAGATGACAGACACATTAAAAAGAAAAGGAAAAACTCAACAAAGGACAGAGAAAACATGAAGTTAGAGAGGTGCAAGGAGAACTATTTATCCTCAGATGAATAGAGTGCCTGCCTTAATGCGTTTCATGGTGGACTGGACGACGGTATTACTCCACTTCATGGAGCTCTGGCTCTGGAAATTGACTGGAGTCGGTAGTCATTTAGGGGTCCTGCGGCAATTTCACTGCAGGTTATGGAAGAGAGGAGTTCAGCCAACGGATAAACACCTGTGACATTTCCTCTTACCGCTGCGTTCAAGGTAACACTTTCCCCCTGGTGTCCCCTGACCCACCGCTTCCTCGCTTGTTACGGGGCTTAATGTCTCCACCGGGGAGGGGGTTTGACGGTCTGTCCGGCCGCAACTCTTTTAGATCTGATCTCTTCGCCCGTTTGACGGTAGCTCGTTGCTTGGTTTTCTTCTTGGCGTGCAAATTCTCTTCCCAAAAACGACAATTTGCTCTCAGCAAAGTAGATGAGGCGACCCGCAGTCGTCGCGTCACCGGCGGCGACCCGTCAAGAACATGTGTTAGTCATCAAGGTTTGCAGGAGAAAGAAAATATGTTTATAAGTCGGCGAGCCCTTTAACAGCCTGCTGCTGCCCGCAAAGGAATGCGCTCGGTGCCAGGCCCTTTATAAAAAGCGCGCTGGCCTCTCGGTCTGATCGCGAGCCCTCTGAAACCAGTCATTTTGTCAAACCGCTCAAAATAAACTTTCATTTGGAAAAATGTTTTCTTTGAAACTTGGAAGAGGGGGAGAGAAAAAACAGAAAGAATCGAAATGGCAGCATTTGTGACAGGGGTGCATTTTTTCCGAGGTTAAAATGACCGCCGTCCCACCGAGCACAACCTGTGATTTTGTGATTGTTGCGCCGACTGCTCACTCCTTCCTGACGGTCACTGCGCTCCGTTTGCACAGTTTCTATCTTGTTCTCTGCTCAGCGTGCCCTCCCCTCCTGCCACCCCCCGGAACCACCACTCTGTCTGCTACCCCCTCCCCGCCACTGCTTCTGCCTGTTGCACTTCCTCGCCCACCCACTGCCGTCTCGCTGCTCTCATTCCATCCTGACGGACCGGCCGAGACTTCCTTCCGTCTCTTGCAAATGTTAAAAGAGACTAATTTATCAAGCGGCCGGGGTCTGTCTGCACTCTGCAGCAGGGCAGAGAGGAAGGCGGCCGAGCCGCTCTGCAGGAATGACTCATCCAGCAGTGGAGGTGCAGGCGCTTCCACTAGGGGGCAGTCTACACACATGGCTCTGTGCGCCATTCCCGCCAGGACACCTCCATGCTGATCGTGATTTGGGACTTTTAGGCAGCTTCCTATAATAAATGCAAATAAGTTCATTTTTTTTAGTCATGCATATATGTATGACTCAGATGAGTTGTGGAAGATTTTGCCTTTACAGTGTCTCTCTCTTTAGTTTTTGCGCACCTTCAGGCAGAACAGAGCGGCCACAAACTGTATAATGTACATTTTCCAAATAAAGTTGGGGACGTTGTGCTCCGTGATGTTCAGTATTAACACATTAACCATTGCAGATTGTAGTCACATGGGTGAGTTTATCTGCGCAGTGACAAATTAATTGCCTTATTTACGCACTCCACGGGTGGCAAAGTCTCCACCCTAATTGTTCCACTGTGCATTATAAACAAATTGCCCCGTTTTCTGCCATGCATTTTAACCAGGCCTAATCCTTTCAAGCAGTTGAACTGAAATGAATGCTGCTCAACATCAGAACACACCACCTCTCTAATCTCACGTCAATCACGGCGTCTCCTCGGCTCTCCAGCCACATGCGCTGCGTTGAGCCCCCTCCGAGTGCCACTTTGAACCATTCACGTTGCTGTGTTGTTGGGTTTTTTTTTCAACCGCCACGAAAGATTTACAATGCAAAGAGACTTGCTGTCACGGTGTTACCACAGATATATGCACATATCTATTGGCTTAAAAAAAAAAAATCACTGCTAGTTTGGAAAAACGTGCAACATACACATCTGCGCAAAGTGAAATTTGTATGCCGGTGTTCATTTCCTTTAAAGCTCCACCAGCACAGATGGCGTCTTGTTTCCGCCCCCCCATTCAAACAGAGGGGATGTTGCTCGCTCTGACATCAGCTGCCGCAAACAGCTCCGTGGCACTGCTGGAAGATCAACATCAGTCCCCGAACTGACCGGAAGAGCGACGAGAGTTGTTATTAAATGCTCATCTGTCCCAAACAAATTGCAATCTCCCAATCCCGCTCTCTTTGGAGCGGAGTCACCTTTGCTCATTAGGCCGCGTGTTGTGTGCAATGACAAAGGAGGATGAGGTGTGACTTGAATCACCAGATGGATATGAACCAGATTTGAACCCCCCCTCCACTCCCACCTCCCAAAACAGCCCTCAGTCTCTGCAGCATATGGTAATCATGCAGTAATGAAGTGTTGTCTGCTGTGCTCTCTGCAAGGTGCTCTGCTGAACATACCACAAAGGATCTGTTCGCTCCGTGGTTTTACACACAGACACTTGCACAAGCTTTGATATATACAAAAACGTCTGCGTACATATACAACCTCCTTGAATACTCCACGACTAGCCCGCCTGACAGGTGACGCTGAGACACAATAATGTAGCTCATACAACATACCAAGAAAAAAGAAAGAAAGGCCAAGGTGACCAGGTCTTCCTTTTTCCCCCCCTCCAGAATTGCTTCTGGCCCTGGACTCTCCAAAGGAAATGAAGGTTGACCTCTTGATTTGGTCAGGTTGGCAGTCTGGCATTGCTTCAACCTGTTTAAATGAATAAACTCTAAAGATTTTGTTCTGGGTTGTTGGAACTTAAGCCCCTTGGCGTTAGCCTGAAAGGGAAACTGGTCTGTTTTGGTTTTAAACAGATTTGTCATATGTTTGAGCTCACAGAGGGGAGCTCTATCGGTATATTTGGCACCAAACAACCACAGTTTGTATCTCCACTAATAGGTTAAGGAATAATTCTACTGTGAAAATCAGCTCTTTCAGTTACAGACCTTTTTAAAAAGGCAAAGGCCTTTATTTGTGAGAGTTTTGAAAATCAAAACACGCTCAGTAGGAAAGAAAAAAAGTAAGCCCTTACGAATTCACCTTCATGTCTTTTCTAAAATCCTTATGGCAGTAAAGTCAAGATAAAAAGCCTTCACAATTTCACAATGATTTCTTCTGCTCCTGGATTTTCTCTGTTAATGAATAGCATCATTAAGTCTCATCTTCTTTTCATCTGACCGCTGGAAACCGTTGCGTCACACACACACACACACACACACACACACACACACACACACACACACACACACACACACACACACACACACACACACACACACGGGACTGTATATTTTCATACTATCAGACGTTAATCTGTCAACCATCACAAATATTTCTTGCAGGGAGAATTTTGTACTTACAAGTGTGGGAAGCAGAGGAACAGTCCTTCCTTCCTTTTTTTAAATTAACAACCTCACTTGCCAATCTCGTCGCCTGGACGCCGCCTTTGGAACAACAGCCTTTAGATCAAACGCAGGCCCATTTGCATTTAAGGCGTCCAGGAAACTGTGTGAGTGAAGCTCCGAGTTCCGTGTGCCTGCACCCGCTCGGTGACAGCAAATCCACTCTAAATACAACCTGGATCTCAATTTGAATATAAAATGTAGAGATTCTGAAATTACAGTGACTCAAACTTTTGTGGTTACATCAAGTCAGTTCATGACTTTCAGAACGGCTCTTCCCCTCAAAAAGGCCTATTCTGTGTTTTATTCAAACATATTTTGTTAAGTGTAAATCGCAGAAGCAGCAGGATTATGTGAGTGAAAACTCAGCGTCACTTACGATACTCTCCGCTGCCGTTATCAACCTCTACAATGAGTGAATATTAAAGTGGCTCACCCACTTGCGAGTAAAAGTGGCGTGCTTACTAAGACAGCAATGCAATACAAAAATACTCTCGAAGCAAAATCAGATATAAAAACACACACTTGAGAGAAAAAAAAAGATGAAGCGGGCAAAGCACACAAACAACCTAAAAAAATTCAGCCTGAGAAAAAAACAGAAGGAAACTTTGTTTGTTACCACCTCGGTTAGATAAGGCACCTTCTGTCTCAGAGGATCGGACTGGTTTTAAAACCACATGACAGTCAGAAGTACTGGGAAACAGAATGCTATATGATATGCTTATTACTTCTATTGTGCAGGAGCCAGTGAATTGATTTCCATGTGGTTACAGTCAGCACTTTGGCGGCTGCATTCTGATGTCTTATTGATTGCTTGCATACAGCTGAAAACACAAAGAAACGCTCAAACTTCAACTGGTTAAATATTGTGACCTGATCAATGTCAATAACATCTGCAAATGTTATTGACGCCTTTTTTCGACAGGAATCTCACACTGAGATTGGTGGCAGTCAAAGAGAGGTGCTAACTTGGCATTAAAACCAACATTTAGTGACAAACAATAATTTTCATCCAATTTCCTGCAGCCCACAGAAGCAGTGATGATGGCCTCAAACTGCTCTGCAGGGGGCCTCAGGTGGAGACTATCATGAGCATGCCAGAGCTGTTGAAACATAATGACTTGACAAATGCTGCCAAAAAAAAAAGACATCGAAAGGAACTATGAGTTGCAGAGACACAGAGTCAGTGAAAGCAAACCTTATAATGACCATTGTGTGAATCAATAAGAATGTGATCCTTGGCCAGTTACGCTGAGCTTAAATTGGAGTTGCTTAGCATTCATTAATGCGCCTATTGATTGCTTTTCTTTTGCCATTTGTGTGCATGCAGAGTTTGGTCTGGGCCTGCACCTTTAATTCCAGGTACAAACTCCACCTTGACCTCTGTTTGGGTCTTCAGCTGGAAGGAGGTTAAGGATTAAGAACAGCTGTTTGCTTCTTTTTGATCTCAGCAAACTGTTGGTGTGATCGTCTTGTGCTGAAGTCATTTGACTTCAACACCAGAGGACCACACACAAATAGAAAAACCCCACTTTTGTCTTGGAATAGTGTGACCAGAAGAATAATGTCACCAGCTGCAGTGCTGTATAAAGGCTATTAGACTGTAAATCTACTCAGTGCTGGAAAGAAGGCATCATTTAGAAAAAATGTGAAGGAATTTTAGAAAACAGAAATAACCAAACGGTGGACAACCACCACTAATAACATCAAGTCTTGCAAATGGGTTAAGTGGTTGCACACTGTGATGACTGTTTGTTATTGCTTGGTGCAGAGGGGTGAAAAGTCCACACAAATACATTTAAAGTCATCATCTTTGCTTGAGACGCAGTCAGGGTACAAACACTGAGCCAGGACACTATTACCCTCGGATGCATTGCTGTGTTTTCCCCACATTTGCTTATTTAACAAGGAACCTGAAAAGGTAATTTAACTTTTGGAGTAGAAATTTGGACGATACATTAATCAGTTTGTCAACAGCAGCCATTTAATACATGAAGATGGTAAATCGCATCAGTAGGACTAATGTCGACATGGTCTGCGACGTCCAAGTCTGGAGGGAAAATACAAGCTTTTCTGTGCAAATATCCACTTTTGTATTAAATGCATTCACTTAATATAATTATTCTGTAAAAACAACTCTAAGCACAGCTTATAAAACAAGTATAAAATGGATCCAACACATTTCTTGCTTCCCTTCAGGGTAAGAAAGGAAAAAAAAAAAAACACTGACAGAACAGAAAGTACCCTGAGACGACATCTCAGCTTTGAGCTACTGACAAATTTAAGATATGGCGTGGTTGTGAGATTCTTGCTGTGGTTCACAGAATCTCCATGGGTTCCGAACGCTGCACATTCATATTCATCAGAGCACAAGAAACGCTGTAATGGTTATGAAAATCTCACAACAGTGGCGCTGCTGTCACCTACGGATGAGTGTGCCTCGCATATTTATTAGAAATGAGATGAATAACCAACATCGTTAATATATAATCATGACTGATATTCAACATGAAGCATTAATAGGCACTTTAATGGGTAATATGAACACACAAACACGCGCACACGCGCCCAAGGATGGCTCGCCTGCTGTGAGTACGCCTAAAAACCATGCTTAAATCAATCAATGAACCAAAAGACAAGACAAAGCAAACACAATGAATGAAAGGAGCCTTAAGTGTTCCCCTCTGGGCGTTTAACCTTCCCGTCACATGGCTGCTGCTATATCACAATGGGAGCTCGTCCTGTTGCTTCCTTTCAGCGCAATGGCAAAACATTAGCAGCGGAGCTGGATGAGCACGACTGCTGACAGGCTGAGGAAAAAGAGGTGCGTGGAACCATATGGCTGTGTTTACACAGATCTTACACACATCTTCGTAGTGCTGCTTTCGTAATGATACCGGGGCTGCAGCGGCTTGGCACTGAAATGCGTGCTCCTCGTGTCTCGGGAATGAACTCCAGGAGTTTGCAGGTTCAAGAGAGACTTTGCAAGGACACACTAAAAGACTTTCAAGTCAGTGACTATGTTTACATGAGCAGTGTACCCCTGTATTCTGACAGGACTGTGTCATGTATAAGATGTTCAAAACACACTGCAACTGCAAAAACATTGATTGAACATTGGTAAGATTTTAATCAGCCATTGGTAGAAATGTCATTTTTTGTGAAGTGGGTGGTGTTAGTTATTGTTATTTAAAACCAAGGTACCTGTCGCAAAATGGAATAAATACCCCTCATGCCTCAATAAAGATGGATGCAAACTTGAAATCCATTTCCACTGTTCCACAACTGCCCTTAAGAGTCCTAAAGAACAATTAACTGATCTCGTCCCCAACCTTTACAAAATGGGCAATCGTTAATGTGCTGCGATCTAAGTCAGTGTACAAGCAAACACAGAAAACATACAAACAGAAACTGTCAAGATTTGTGTTTGACGCACACCTGACTTTACATTTTTGAACCAAGCTGGCATCGTTACAGCCAGGACGTAATAAATTCAAATGAATGTTTCCCAAGTGTGTGGGTGTTCTAACTATGTACGTATATTATCAAAGGTTTTTTAGAGTTATGCTGACATGGGTAACAGTATTTTTTGCTACGCTGCTCATTGTATATAGAGAAGCAACACCTTCGGCCCCTTTTTTTGTTGAATAAAAAAAATTCCGATCCTGCCACTACATTCCCGGCTTCTCTGCCTGGCAGCTTCACCCTGGGTGATTTTAGACGGATCTGCAAGCCTCTTCCCTTTCAAACACAAACGGCCATGAATATTCTCATCAGCGCTGAGGCAGGAGCCGGTCAGGACCTCGCTCTGAGGACACCCAGGGGGCCACTGAGGAGCCAATCAAGCCTCAGGACAAGGGTCATTGGTGATTATCATGCAGGGCATATTTTCATTACCATCCACTGAGGAGAGACAGCGTGACACAGGCCACAGGTTGCTTACTCATTCCTGACAGCATTTTGCACTTTGCGACTTCAAGCCTGCTGCATTAAAAAAAAAAAAAAAAAAAAAAAAAAAAAAAAAGCTGGTATACAAGTGAATACCACATGACTCGCGTAGCAGGGGAAAGTGGGTATGGAAAGGGAAATTTAGTTATTTTAACTCTTACAGCAAAAGCATACCTCAAATGGAAATGCCACCCATTTTCTTCACACCACTGTTGATGGAGGTTTTGTTGACATTTCCGAATCAAGTTGTCACCATGTCGGCATTTCACGAGGGGAAAAAATTCTACCTGATGCCAGTACAACAGAAGCCCAAGGTGGCAATGTGTTTGAACATCACCAAAGCGTGACGTGTCTTCACGGTGCTTTTGTGGTGTCATCCAAAAAGTCAGGCAATTTCTCTCCAGTGGTGAAGTTTGTTTTTAGCCAGTTTTAGTCGGAATATCCACTGTCTTGACAGGAGACATGTTACGCTAGCTTGTATACTAACTGACCAAACTGTCACAAAATCCTGAACATGCGAAAACTCAATCCTTTGAGCTTTGTGCAAAACCACAGCTGACATTACGTGATGGTTGGTTTTTATTATTTCAGACAACGCAGAATAATTTCATCAGCTCCCGCAATCATTTGCAATGAAGCAGCTGTTCAAGAACATTGATGACAACAAATAAAAATACAAATGTTTTCTTGAATCTCAGGAGCCGGTTGTGATTGAATACATTCAGTACATCCCTTTTAAGAAGATTTTCAGTTTACCACAGCAAGTGTTTTTCACCTTTTTGCAGTGAGCTAAGGTAAGCTAAACCTAGCAACACAATGCTAACCTCCTGCTGGCTTCTCCCTGCGTACGCTGTGATGAGGAGAGGCTCGAGAGAACAGTAGGCCATTGATCACAGGCTTTCTGATTTGCTTCCGCTGTCTCAGTCGTGTCAAAGTGTCTTGTCAGGAGAAACCCTACTGCTCGGAGCTGCAAGGCAGTCGATGTCTGCCGGAATCACTCTCTGATTGTCCTCAGTCACTGGCTGATTTTTAAATTCAATAATGGGATTGGATGTCTCGGAGACGAGGGGGACTTCTCCTCCTCCAACTTATTTCAGTCAGACCACTTATTGTTTGTCTCTGTCCCTGCAGTAGTTCATACATCATCTGTGAACATGTGAGCAACCAGCTCGGCTCAGTATGCCCTCCTCCCGCCTGTGTCGTTTTGTACCACATGGTTTCCGTCTCGGTCTCATCCTCATCCTCCCACCTTCTCAGCATGCTGACGCTGCTGCTGGGATTGGCAAGGCTTTAGACAGGTACAGATAAAAGGCGGGGAGGGGTTGAAGAAAGACAGCAAACAGTGCCTGTGAGAATAAGTGAGGAGGACAGTGTTAATATGCTTGTTGCGGGGGCTCTTAAAAAAAAAGGGTAGCCAACGATAAGAAGGCGAGGAAGACTAAGGTAAGGAAAGAACATTAACAAGAGTGAAAGAGTAAGAGTTTGTGCACTCGTGTGTTAATTTTCTCATTAATCCCGCTGCTCCCTCAGCAGCCCTTCACTCCTCAGAGCGCTAGCTTCTTGAGTCAGGGTTTTCTCAAAACACAGTGCACTGGTGCAAGTTCACTTAAAAAAAATGATGAAAACAAAGATAGATGGCCCAAAGCTCTTTGTCCACTCTTTCTAACAACAGGTAGCCTGGAGTTCAGACAGATGCTGTAGGGCAAATTTCACTAGTGGAGAAAGTCTTGCCACGCCAGCCATGTCCTCCAGCTACCCATGAGGGCTCTGAGGTGTCTCCGTGCCACGTTGGCAACAATATCCATCCAACGCATGCTGGTTCTGCCCCGAGGCCTCCCTGATATGCCCAAAAACCTCTGGAAGGGGATGCAGGATTATCCTTATCAAAGCCCAACACCTCCTGGAATGTTTCTCCTCAGCAGCATGAGAGCAGAGGTCTGAGTGAGCTTCTTCCTGATACCTGCTTCCTGTTGGTTCTCTGTGCCAATTAAAGGGAGAGGAAGAAGAAATTCAGCAGACCAGCTAACCTGGCATCAAAATGCCTGGTTTGCAGGTCCCATTGGCAGAATTTGAACTATATAAGCAAAATCATTCATCATCTGAAGGTCTCCTGAGGATTTTAAATGTGATAGTAGAATTAATCTGAGCATTTTTTTTTAATCAACTGAATTTTCATGGTTCTTAGCTGTTTTTAAATGGAGTAACTTTTTGACTGGATGTAGTTTGAAACAGATGTTGAAGTAGTTGTGGTAGCAGGTTTAACTCATGTATATCATAGTGGGTATGATCGTGATGCAGGCGCCGGGTTTAGGTGGTGGGAAGGTACTTGACTCCGGTGGTGGGCGGAGCCTGAGCTCAAAGAGCAAAATGTTGCGTAACCCTGCATTTTGTCTCGCTGCGAACTGCTTTCAGTCGTTGTTATGGAAAACCGCCCTGCACTCTGCTAGGGTTTTTGAACCTCTCTCCATGTTGATACAGGTGTCACATGGTCACCTCTTCCCACGTGCGGACATGTACGAGGCGCACTCGAGCGCACTCCACAGTCACCCAGAGAAATCTCGGCGCCGCAGGTGGAGCAATGGAGGAGAGAATGAGGGGGGTGAGGCTAACCTCACCAGCACTTCATACTGAGGGCTCTCAGGAGAGGGAATAATCCTCGGGTGCCGCCGAAAGATGCAGCGTAATTGATGACTGCTGTTTGCTCTGGTCGCTTGTAATGCGACTCCATCTGTATCAAAACACTATGACAGACGACTTCCAGCAGAGAAAAGGCCACTCCATATGGCTGTCAGCGCAACAACACCCTGCTTTTTTCGCGTTCCCTTCCCCGTTGGATGAAAACAACGAGGAGAAAATACCCCTGCCGAGTCCCCCGCCCCACCCCCATCTTTCTTTGAACATTTATAATCCAGACAGTGAAGAAAATGCCAAAACTGAGAAAACTGAGCTGGCTAACAGAGTGTGACAGCGTGGGACTGCTGAGGCGTGAGTGACATTCAAAAGAGGCGAGCGCGTGCGTAGGTGGCAAAATTTACTCACGCTGCGAATGTGGTACGGGGAACAATCCTACAGACGCAAGAGCGAATAATTTTAATTCTTTGATGGTGCCGCGTCATTATTTTTTTTTTTCATTCCTTCCTGGAAGCGCACACGTGCTGCCGGTGCCTGAATCTTGTGGATAACGCCAAGGAGTGACTCCACACCGTGACAGAAAGAACAGCAAGGGGGTGAGATGAAATCTGAAGTGGATGATTTGTCACGGAATCATGGAATGTCGGTTTTAATGCACATTTCACCGAGTCTGTATGGCTCTGGGAATCAGCCACCCCTGTGCAGCTGTGCCGTAATTCCAAGAATAACTTGATAACACATGAAGAAACATTTGCCAGGGCTCGTTATCTCATCACTCTGCAGACGGACTGAGTGATTCGGTCATTTCCACTCAACGGAAAATAATACAGAAATTTATGGCCCGAAAAATGAACTTTTTATGCCAAGAGGATTTTTTTTTCATGCCCTTCAGTATCACGGAAACTGTTTTCGCTGACCTGTTGCCGCCTGCCACACAGAATATTTAGCCCTCAGCGGGAGGCCAGGCTGGAACACTGTCTTCAGGTATTTGTCAGAATGCTTTAAATTCTCAAAGACAAGTGCGTTCCAGATAATGCACTCCTGCACTCAACATTAATATTCAGCATGTGTAATATTCTGCACACTGCCCAGGGACTCATATCATATACTGACTCATATCGTATTTCGACTGCACACAGTAGGATTGTCTCAAGGCTGTTTTTCTGGAACCTTTGTGCCAGGTGGTTATTGTAGCATAAAGACCCGCAGCGACATCTCTGTGTCCCCGCTTCAGAACCACTGATGAATTAACAAGACACTGCTGACTTGCTCATGGTGCCTTTGGTTATGGCCTACTCCCATTACCAGCCTTTGAAAGCATGTTTCATTTGGAATGAAAAAAAAAAAAAATCTGAACCATGAATAGCAAATAAATAAAAACAAAACAACAGAGGTCAACACAGGCCCTTTAATTCATCTCGCAGAAGGTTTATAAAGGTGATGGCACCTCCAATATGATCAAAACAAAACGTGCCAAAACACTGTGGAGGTTCCCGAGGTGTGCAGCAAGATTGATGGCCGAGGTGAGAGGAGTGAAGTGACTAATCTCTAAACACAGCAGCATTTCTCCTGTAATAAAATCAGTGTTGCGCAAGAGTGACTTAATTAATGGCACACTGGGCATCTGGAGCAGACAAATCTTGCCACCCTGATTTATCATTAGCGCCTGTTTTCATTCTGACATATATCGTACATCACCTCTTTGACAGGAAAGGTTTTTGTTCAAATGCCAAGCAGTGCTTTCCCCCCCCCTTCCAAGCATGAACTGAGATGTAATTATGACTTGTCTAATATCTGTGTTATTTGCCAGTAGGTTAAGATCATTTTGAGGGCTCGATGTGGTTGTTTTAACATGGCTTAAACATTTTCTGATTATGTATTTTAGTCTTTTGTTTTTGTAGAAATTAGTGCTTCATCTTTTGTAAGCTCATTTTCTTGAAATTTAAATTTCTCTTAATTTTTCCTAAATTTAATTATAAAAAGTTTTTGCTGACTTTAGAGTGAAATTTCGAGCAAACCCTCTTATCTAAGATTGTTTCGAAAGCAATTTGTGTTAGCCATGAAGAAATGTTTCAAGTGCCATTTGCCTGCAAGTCTCAAGAACCACTCAACCAATTTTCTCAAGAGATGTTGTGGAGGTGGCAGCTGAGAACTGGGGAGAAGTAAACTTTCTGTAGGGAATCCAGATAAAACTAGTGGATTTTTACTCTCTGCTCCTCGACCACGTACTGTGCAGCCAGGTGGGCTAAAGTAATTGCACTTCACCCTTGTGACTTTGCATCAGCTTTGCCGTAAACTTGCTGTGCTGTGTTGCAGTTGTGTTGTAGTCACACAGTTGTGTTTAGATGCTTATGATGGGCACTGCAGTGTCGCTGCGGTTGTACAGGGGTTGTGTTGAAACCTGGTTCGTTGCCTCTTTGTTCAGCTGAAAGATTAAAGTTGGAATTATTGCATTGGGTTAATTTGTAGCCAAAGATGTTGAAGACGATTACAATACTCTTCATATTATTGCAAAGAAAACAGTTGTGGAACAACTTAGCTGCAAACTTTCTGCTGTGAGCATTTCAACTTCAGTTCTAACATCTTCGACTCGTAACAAGTGAAGAGGACACGTCCTCAGTGTTAACTGGAGTCTGTGTGCATTGGGACCTCATACATTCCAGTTCCATGACGGAGGCTTAAATCCGCTTGTGCCATCAGGGCACAATAACAATTTATAATGCATAACAAAGCCCTTCAGCATTTATTGCAGACATACTTTGCATGATGTTTACTTGTAAGCTTTATTGGTCAATAATTCTTATTTATTGGGATGCACATCTGCAAAACAAAGCCCTCGCACAATTTCCCATGTGCCATACCTTCCGCAGACCTCCTCCGCACAGTTGTAAAAGTTAATAGATGACAAAGAAAGTATAAAAAAAAATAAAATCCTCATCTTTGTCTGAGTGTGTGGGTTGCAGCAGGAACTGCGGATGGTTTATGGTATCACTGCACAAACTCGTCATACCACCCAATAAATCGCTGCACCAGTCAAAAGTTTTAACTTGGCACCTCTAGCGGGATTTTAGTAATTTCCCCAGTCATTGTGCTCGTTCATAAAACAACAGGGATATTATAATACTGAAGTCAAATCAAGGTAATAGCAGATGCAGAGCGGCTCGCCACCAACAGGATAATGACAGGCACATGCTCAGAGGTAAGTAGTATCATCAGAGAGAATCACACTGGAAAAAAGGGCCTGAACGCCCAACAAACAGCACATCAACACAACCAGAGCACAAATACAAGATGACTGTAATCTAATGTGGCTGCCCACCACAGATGGCCATGCAAGTGTTTTTACCCATCCACTTTCCATTTCCTTATCCACACCGTATTTACCGTCCCGCCAATCTCATTTGCATTGTAATGATTGGTCTGCGTGCACGCAGAATGGCTTTTTAAAGGTGGCTTAATAGCCCTTTATATTCATGAGATTCCCAGGAGAGTCATGCAAACCTGTCAGTGAGAATGCAACGCCAGCACAAAAAAAACAAAACAAAAAAAACACCAAAAACAAAACAAAACAAAAAAAAACCTAATGTAAAAACCTCCTTCTCTTCTTCTGCTTTAGGGGAGCGAACCCAGAGGACACAACAGTCCAGTGTTTGCCGATGTGCTGTTTTACAGCACAAAGTAACAGTTTTTGGATTAACATTTCATTTTTATATACTGACCTGTTCCACGCTGTTACCTTTGTGCTCTGTGAGTGATGTGTTGCTGTAATTTAGTCATCCATCCATCCATCCATCCATCCATCCATCCATCCATCCATCCATCACTGCTTCACTTCACTCAGGCTTTCAGGGATGCTGGACTTTCTCTCCCAGCTGTCTCTCTTGAAGGTGGAGTTACACCCAATAAAGTCACTAGTTTATTGTTGCGCCAACAACACAGAGACAAACAGCCATCCATAAGCACACTCACTACCCTATGGCCAATCTAGAACTTGTCTACAGTTCCCAATTGGGGATCTGGGAATTGAGAGTGCTAACCACTGAACTCCCAAGTCGACCAGGGAAAAACCAATCCCATCCGCCCTGCCCTCCCCCAGAAATATTCTTCTGTGGAATTGCTTCATTATTTTTAGATGGTCAAACACAGACCTGTTGTTGTTGTTGGTGGTGGTGTTGTTGTCAGCAGCGTGACTGTGTGTGTTCCTCAATCATAATACCTCCTCACAACAAAACACGAAGAAAGTGAAGCCTGGAACTCAGTGGCCGTGAAACATTACCTTTCTCCGTTGAGCTTTGGCTATTGCACAATGTTGCGCGAACACTGTGAGCTCCTGCGGGTGCACATTAAGCTGGTGTCTCATCAGCTGTGACTTAATGTGCATCAAACTGAAAGACAGAATGCATACCTTATAAAATTAATGTATAATTTACATGACTGACATGCCAAGAGTTGGGAATTATTTCCGAAGCTGTCTCCGTAAAGTCAGAAAGCCAGAATAAAAACAGGAACAATGTTATTTGGTGCATTTTTTGGAATCCCTGGTTTAGATGGTCTTGACATCACTTGAGACTAACAAAACACTTGTAACCAGGCTGTGGTTTGCTGTTATTATATCAAAGTCTTTCAAAAGTCAGACCAACTAAAGGTCAACCGGAGGTGGGAGTAAAATGCTGTATGTTGTTCAGCCCAAACTAAACTGGAAGTCAAGTACGGCACGAGGAGGGAAACTTCAAATAGAGAAGAGAAGAGGTGTGAATTAAAAAAAAAAAAAAGCTGGGGAAGAAGAAGAAAGCAGTGGTGTTTAATTCAGCCAACGGTTCCTAATTGGATTTGGCTTTGATGTCCAACAGCAGCCACTGTGGGATTGGAGGCGGGGGCATTTGAGGGGGGCTTCTCCTCGAGGATGTATGCTTTATTACCGGTTAAATGTTTCACATTTCCTTATTAACTGCAGACCAGCAATGCAATTACTTTACCAGACAATAATCACACCTTTCCTGGGAGTTTTAAGCCTGAATTATTTTGAGAATATTTATTTTTCTCTTATTTATTTTCCTTCCTCTCCACGCCCGTGCAATTCTTTCGAAGCATTATTTAAGTGTGGTGGAACTGGCAGAGCGATGCTGCAGAAATAATTAAATCTGTAAATTAGGACAATCTCCCTGGAGATCTCACCTCGCTGTGCCAGCACTTTGCAAAAACAATTTATTTGATTAAAATCCCTAAATCCCACACACCTGTGCAGCTCTGCCATTTTTTTGTCACAGCGCGACAGTGAGAAGCGAAGAATGGTGGGGAAACTTTAAACTGAAAATAAAAGTTTTGTTTTACATCAGTTGAGTTTTTACCTTGTTCTCATACATAAAAACCGACGCTTCGAACTCTCCAGGTGCAGAAAATCATTTTATATGGTTTTAACACAGCCTCAAGCACCACCATGAGACCAAAGAAATATGTTATCAGCAATGAAGACGCCTTATATGGAATGATACAGTGCTTTTTTGACCATAAAAAACAACAATGGTATAATGGATTTGTTTGTTCTCTCGAAGTGAACAGTATAAAATGGAGCTGATGACGCATGTAGCGGCGCTGATGCGCACAAGAAGTTGGGGATTTTTTTTTTTTCGATCTCACCCACAGGGCAGATAAAGGAGAGACACAATACATCATGTTCGGAAATATCCCCAACCAGCATCAGCTCTGAGTCTAAGTGGAGAAACACCGAGAGGCTTGAAAGGTGTCGAGGAGGTTACTTTATGCCAATCATGGCAGAGCTTTCAGTGAAGCACGATGTTCTTTTCACCGAGGCTGCAGGATGTCCAATGTTTTGCCAGAAACACTGCAGTGGGTCAGAGGTTGTAGCTTGCTGCCATATTTTATATAATAAAAATAGGTTGCGTTCTCGACCTTCAGTGACTTTGAAAAATAATAGACGCATTATTGTAGTTTATATCATTATCGGTGCTCTGCATTTCATATTTTATGTATATTTTTCTGCATTTCTAGCTTGTCCTCTCTGAAAAAAAAAAACTAGTCATGGAAACGCTGTCTGCTGCACATTTAGCAACTGTTCAAAAGGATTGGTGACTCATCAAATCCTAAGCACGCACACTCTGCCACTTTTTCTCACGCAGGAAATAAACTCCTTAAGCTGCCACCAAAGCCAAAACTCGCAGTTCTCAAGAGAGGTTGTCGGTTGTCGGGAGGAACAGTTGCGTAATCACGCTCTCTGCTCTCCCCACTGCGGCCTGACTCCCTTCGCCATGGCTGCGGTTTTATGTCACTTTCTATCTTTCTAAAAGCAAGGCACATTTTCGTGTAGTCCATTCTGCTGGTCCACTCACGTGGGACTGTTTGTCTGCTCAGACTGAGGAGCAAATGAAGACCGAAAGCTTGAAAAATGGGGATAAGCTGCCAGCACAGACAGAACTCTGGATGAATATATCAGGAGCACAGCTGGCATCAGAGGCGGACTGGGACAATAAATCAGACCGGGAATCTAACGTCAGTCTGTGCCAGCCTCATCATAATTCCAATGCAAAAGACCACTTATTCTCCGCTGTTTATTTTTCTCTGTTTACCACTTATGGCACAAAATATGTTTTCAGTTTTCAAAACAAAAAACATAAAAAATAGGATGTAGTCCATTACACATGAATATTAAGGCAACAAGTGAAAATACAATTTAAATGCACTCTCTTAAGTGCATTGTCCCTTCTTCCAGTTACTGCTGTACTGAAACCACAGTTGTTTCCTCTTTGACTGAGAGGAAGAAAATGACCAAGAAAAGTACACTGAGAAAATGTGATCTTGGTTCAATTCCTTTTGAACACAGAAACTGGAGCAAATAACAAACATTTTGGTCTCTTGGTATGTTCTGCCTGGGAACAGGCAGTAACAACAGAGTGTTGTCAATAAAGCTCTCAAATCTTCGTGTTTGGTTAGTTTCATGCCTCAAGTTTTGCTGACGTCAACAGAAATGGACTCACATGAAGGTGTTCGTGGGATGTAAAATAAGGCGCTCAAGATGAAGTCCCTCATCTTAGTCTGCCGGCTATTTGCTAACTGCTAATTAGCCATCCAGACAAATGGCATAAAACGAAATTAGGGAACCTCCTTGTGGTATTATTTGTTTAGCCTGATGCTGGCAATTACAATAGCCACTATTACTATATGCCAATTGGAAATAAAAAAAAACAAAATAAAAACACCTGATTTTTGAGCAGAAGTATAGCCAGAGCAAGTAGCCAATGACGGAAAACCTTTCCACATGTTCACCTGAACTTCACTGTCTGGCCCACAGCATGCTGTCTGTATGTTCCACCAATAAATCTATTACCATGATGGCTGCTTCAACCTTTATACTTAGATCCTAACATTCTTTTAACAGTGTCATAATCATGCATAGTTCATTTATTATCACGTCTAGCTTTGATGGGAAATTCTGAAGTCTTTGTTTTTTCCTTTTTCTTTTTACTGCAAGCACACGGCGAGAAATTCACACAAGAAGAAAAAGCAACCAGGGATGCTAATAAGCAGGCTTGTGGGTATGATTCACTCGCAGGGACGTGAAATAATTAAACACACTTTGGGCAAGTTTTAAAGTTGTGCATAGTTCCCTGTGTCTCTCTAGCTGAGCTGTGAAGTGATCAGCCACACTTTGGAGGAGAGTAAGTCTGACATTTTGTAAAATAAGCTCCCTGATAGAGTCCTCGCAGAGCTCCCTGCCACTGGATTTAAGACGTTTTAAACTAATACCCTGGCATATATTTCCTACATCCCCGGCTCTGGTAGGAAATATCCCCAAATAAGACTTCACCTCAGCGCTCATCATTTTTAAGAAGAAAAATTACATTTTTTTCTTTTTTTCATCAAAACCCAGCTCATTGTCATGACGACGGTGTCAGTCTGACCTCTTCGCTGCTGGAGAAAAGGAGGTGAATGAGGACCCCCATCACCATTTTCTGCACAACTCAATCACAATTGCATTGAGTAATGGTTGGTCTTAACTCATGTGACTTGTAACTTTTAAGAAATTGTTTCCATTACAGTTCTGCTTGTTATTTGAAAATTTTTAGATCTTGTAGTCTCATTTGCTCCTTGCCCCCCCTTTATAAATTCTCTTCCTTTTTCCTCCCATCCTGCAGGCTTTGGTCTGTTGACACTGTTGACATCTGATGAATTGCGACAGTGAGGATGAAAATATTGCCATGATCAGTCATCTGGCCGAATGTGACGCATCAGCATAACGGGGCATAACTCAGGACACACTAAGTGCTGTTGATGAAAAGCATGACATTACCCAAGGGCAACGGGAGTGAGATTAGCTTTTAAGGCTAAAACCAGAGCCAGTTAAGGCACCATGTCTGAAAGCAGCTATCTATCTATCTATCTATCTATCTATCTATCTATCTATCTATCTATCTATCTATCTGCTCCTGCCAAATCTCAATCATTTTTTTATTCTTATATTTTGGTTCATCCAGCGTGTTTTGGTCTCCCTTCTTTGTTCTACGTGTTTGCAATCGGGTGGGCAACATAACACCTGACTGTGTTCAAATGCTAATAAATAAATAAATTCAAACATGTTTGAATAGCTGCGACTATTGGACAAAGTCAGGCAGTGGTGTTTGTTCACTTCACACACTTTCCAATTCAGGTTGTAACCCATCACACACTAACAGATTTTTGCACCAGCTTTGCCATGCTGGCTTTTTCTCCAGCTGGTGCAGAGTGCTGCAGGCTAGGTCCAACTGCGAATTGTGGGTATTTGGCTAAAAGTTGTGTGTTGTTTTCCCCAGCTTAAGTGCTTTGCTTTGCTGTAACTGCGGCACAGACCCTTGATTTTAGAGGTTCGTTCTTTCTGTCTGCAGAAAACCAGGAAAAACTGGAGGGGAATTTGATAAAACAGGACTCCGAGAAACTTGGCTAGATTTGACAGCTGTGGTCACCTTTTAACGCGAGTCGTGATTGAGGTTCATGCAGCGTCAGTCTCACCGTGCCACGCTGCTTGGCAGGATTAAAGTGCTGTGGGGGTTCATTAAGCTTGAAAACTTTGAATATAAACTTTGCCCAGAGACCGTACCGCCTCCTGGAGTAATGACGCATCGCGCTGCCCGTGTTTATTCGCTCCCACCTGGCTAATGGAATTCTGATGGCTTCCGTTTTCAACTTGTCCAAAGTTTGATTTAGGTTTTCCTTCAGTTTAATGGCTGCGCACCCTGTGACAAACCAGGCAAATCTTCGGAATGTGCTTCGCTCTGACAATTCTACTCAACCGCCGAACAAAAGTGCTTTAAAAAAGGAAGTAAACAGTGAGCGCGTGTCTTTCTGCTTCCTCCTGTGTTCAGAATAATTTATCTTTAATTAAGCAACATGGACACAGAAAATCTCATGGACTTGCCAATTTGTAAAAAGCCTAATCACTGACCACATGGTCGGCGCTGGCAGTGTGTCTGATTCAGTCGAGCCGTGTGTGAGTCTGGACGTGGCTGGATGTGAAGCTTCATGGCAGTATTTTACCCCTCTGAATGCTGCTTTGGCAAACTTCTTTTTTTCTCCTTTTTTTGGCGCTTGTTCCATACAAGCCAGGAGCTGAATTCACATCACGCTCTCTCCCTCGCAGGAGATACTCTTGTGTATGGGCCTCCAGCATGTCAACACAATTTCGTTGCAATTCCTTCCTTATCAAGGGTAACTTCTTTGGGCAATGAGTGTAATTCAGCTTGTATCCGCAGTTCCCCGCAGAGCTCCTGCTTGTGTGCGAGTGCGCGTCTGTGCGCGTGCTAGTTTGCTCTGGTTTGATAACATTAGACTACTGGGAGTAAATCTGTGCTGGAGCAAACGGCTCACAGTCTGCGCGTGTGCCTGCAGAGCTCAGATTAAAGTTGAGTTATCGGGTGCGAGGACCGCCTGCTGCCTCCTCCTCCTCCTCCACTTCCTTCCCCTCCGCCTCCCCCTTAATCATCGCGCTCCATCTATTGGCCGCTGCCGAGGAAGCCGCAGCAGAGAGGCGAGGAAACGGCCTTAGCGGCTGTGCAAACTTCCCCGTGTCAAACCTCCTAAAGCCTTTGTGCCTCCTCACGCTGTTATATATAGGAATCCGAGCCGCCGCGCCTGCAACAATGGTGACGAATCGTTTCCATCACATTTCATTCTGTTACTCAGGTGCTTGTGTTGCCAGACGGACGTAAACATTCATTATTTATTCTCCTCAATTGTGCTTGATGAAATTATGATTGCCCCACTTGGGCCGTGACGCGCGTCTCTCTGCTGTGTAATTATATTTACATGCTTCCCTGCTTTGTCATCTTTTTGGATTTGCTCTTCCATTTTTAGTCTCCCTTGTTCGCACTGTGGCTCCCCATTGGTCTCTGCTGTAATGAACACGATTGGGGTTACTGCTGGGGTTGGCCAGTAGTCACAGATGGACTAGATGCTGGTCACTGATGGAAGTCTGTAGTTTCTTGTAGTACATATGCTAAATTGATTTGGAGTGCACAGGCAAATCATCAGTCTGTTGGTTGCTCTATTATTTCAAATGATCATTGTCCATGCAGTTGTCATCATTTTCAATTTACTTGTAAACACGTAATTATCTGTTGACTGACCTAACTGAGTCTCCCAAAGAGATTCAATTCAGCTAAGTGGGACAACTCATCTATGCAAATGAGAAGTGGATTAAACAATTAATCTGATGTTTCGATGGTAAATTCATTTAAGGATGATTGACTCATCTAAATTGAAATGGTTTTTATTTCCTGTTGTGAACAACTGCAGGGAACTTGTTCGATATATTTTCTCTTTCTGTATTTAATATTTCTTAGTTCAACTCAAGAATTTTAAGTGCCACTGGATTTCACCTGAAGACATTAATTAATGCAATTTTTAACATTTATTTTCCACATTGGCCAAAAGTTTTATTATTAGTTTCAGTTGTTCTTTGTAATGATGGTGCCAAAGCTGTTTTTCCACCTTATTTGCCCCCAAAGTAGCAAAAGTTCAAAGATTAGATTTATTTATTGTATTTGAATGAAAATAAAATTGATGATGATAAATAATTCTGACAGCACCGCTGCAAGAGAACATCAGCCATATTTTCGAAGCACCATTGTGGGGAACTTCACTCCCAAACTGAAAGCATCCAAATGTGTTACATCTTTAGAAAATTGTCTGCCAGGACGCCTTCTCTCTGCTCGCCCCGTGTTTTAGACCGTCTCAGACAGCGGCCATAATTTCTCGTGGCCACACTTCCTCGCCTGCTTGACTGCACCTCATTCTGCTGCATTTCACACCTGACATAATATCACATGAATAACTTATGAGATGTGATAGTGGGGATCACATTTAATGAATGTATCTGGAAGCCGTTGAAGTTTGTCGAGCCCACATGTTACAAAAAAGCCCTCAGCTGTAACATATTTTACCGTATTGTACAAGCCAGCAGGTTGCTTCTTGCTCTCCGTCCTTCTCGCCCTTCCCCTAAGCAGGCATGTGTGAGTGTACATTACTCGACACCTGACCTTGTCTGGTAATCCTCCCTCTCACTGCGCTCAGACTTTGTGTGGAAATCTGTGGCTGCAACGATGGCAGGAAATCGATCTATGAATGACATGTGTGCTGGGAGTCAGAGAGTTTCCACACGACTGTAGCTGCGTTTTACGCGTGTTTCTCTGCTGTCAACGAAGAAAAACCTGATACGTCCACATGCCCTGCTGGACCGCTGTTGTTCTTAAAGAGAGTCTTTGTAGATTAATATCAGGAATATTTCATTTGTTACGTGTCCATCTTCTTGTCAGTGTTTAATAGTCAGTCAGTCGACGCTGGTCAGAGTCGCTGAGCTGTTCAGAGTCGCTGAGATGCTCAGAGTCTCCCAGGATGCTGCAACACAGCAGGCAGCCTGGTGTCTGAGCTAATGGAGTTGGACACTCGCTGCGGCTGGATATCAGTCAGACCGGGTGGCACTCAACTGTGGTGATGTGTGCAAAATGAGGGATCCTTTCTTTCTTTCTTTCTTGAAATGCTTATTTGAAAGGGACAATGCATATTAATGAACAGCAGTCTAAATATAGATGTAAACATGGCTGCAGTTAGCAGTACTGCTAATTTGCATCCATGGTAAGTTGGCAGGGGATAAACAATCAAAAAAAAGCACAAAAGACACTCATTAAAACATACAGTATAAACAAGATACAAATAGACAATCTACAGTCATACATACAGTGCAGTGATAGCAGCAGTATGAGTACTATAAAGTCTTGTTTTTTTTGCTTTTAAAAATATCTGCTTGGTCGGTAAAGTCGGTAAGTTTTTCACCCAGTTGAATTCGTTTACATCTGACCAAATTACACAAACCAGTGTTGGCAGTCAAACTTCACACTGTATGTCATGTAACACAATAAGACATGCATTAGTGCAGTTTGTGTCGCTGCTCTTTTACTGCTTTAGGGTTGATGAAAGTGTCGTCAACTGCCACTGAACGCTGGCAAACAGACTGTAGAGGCTCTGGGAGCCTCGGGCAGCAGACAGTTGCACCACCACCTCTTCAGCACCTTGGTTGTGTGAGAAACGAGAGAAACTGGCGGACAGTCCAATGAAGTTTGCCCCCTACAGGGACGGAAGGAAAGCAGCTGGCTCAGATTTGGTTGGCTCGGACGGCTCCTTCCAGTCCCAAGTGACCTGGTCCCTGTCACTATTTGCAAACAAGTGATGCAGTGCCTTAAAACAGGTGGATGGTGGGCCTTTCACTATGTGCGTGAAATATGTAATGTGTTGGCTCTGTGCTACAGCAGTTGACACAGTGCCAAACCAAACTACACAATGTGTCCATGTGTTTCCATGTGACCTGGAAATTATCCAGAAGGAGCCAGAATGCCTTTGGTTGGGCAGAAGTTTGCATGTTTGCGTAAGAAAAGCAGACAAAACTGTGTTTTCACAAGTCTCAGCATCCTTAGGTCTCAGTAAAAAACAAAAACAAAATCTAACTGCTAACTGAATCTCTGTGGTTTGATTTTTCTCCCCTGAAAATTGCCACCAACTTCACCATGTTTGCTCCCAGCAGGAGGACTGGTGACAAGTTACCGCAGGTGGACTTCAAAAGACTACAGTATGAAGCTCTGGACGACGCAAAGGAAAGAAGATTAGACGCCAAAGACATCATTGAGGATTACATGTGTTGAATGACAGACTGGCCGTGTTTTGTTTGGGTCCCTCTGTCATTAGCGCAAAAATAGGAAAGCTGTGGGAACAAAGAACAGAGACACAGGAAGGAGAGCTGAAGACGTCAGATATTCAACCAGATTAACCATGTTAACGTAACGCTGCACTTTTGGGGTCTCAAGTGGCTGAGATTTCCAATTCCATTAAAAGGAGGCATCCCGTGTTATGATGGGTGCGTTTACATGGTAATTTTTTGTGTGAATTTAATTGAATTGTTTCAAATTGGCTCCTACCATTTTTTTGACCTTTATTCTTCTTCTCTGGTCTCATCATGTAAAATGTGTAAAACAGGGGATTATTGGTGTTTAATCATCAGCATTAGCATTATCGGCTAAAATTGACCACTGAACTTGTCAACGTGATGATTGGCCATTTTTTAACGTAGCTGCATCCTCATTAAATAAGTCTGTGACGAGACCAGGCAACCAACCTAGGTCAGTGTTTAATTGAGATTCATTTACACCGACTCATCAACTGTGTGTGTGACACAACTCTCTCCTGACAGACACACTATCAGATCCTTTTCCTCAGCCCACAAAAACTCTCTGCATTATCACTCGTTTATCTCCTAATTTGTAAGCAAGATTTCTGCCGATTACGCATTCATAGATTCACAGAGCAGAATGTGCACCTCTGAGGGTTTGGTATTGATTCTCAAATATGCTAATGTTGTTTCAAATGATTAGAAAGTGAATCCGCTGCTGATAGACAGGCTGTCATGAATTCTAATTTTGGCCTTTATAAAAATTGCATAAAGACGCTTCTCAGTCGTGACAGCTGCACAGGCTAAAAGAGGTAAAATATCATAACCTACCCTTTACTCAATACCCTTTGGACAAGAATTTGACTTTTCAACAGTAACTTTGGCACTAGAACTGAATCCTGACGGGAGACTCAGCCTGGAGGCTTCTGTTCTTTGGCTGATAGGTCATTTATTTAAAGTCAAATTCTCTGCCCAATTATACTCTTCCATTTGTAAGATGGTTGGCAATATCTTAAAGCAGCTCCTCTTTCCATTTTCCAGAATATCCTGGAATAAAAGAAATAACCTTTGTTATGGTGTCGTGGTATAAAAATGGTAGTTTGAATCCAGGGGTGGGACAAGAGTCAGAGCTTCAGGCGTGCTGCCTTTCTATTATTGTTTGAATAATTTAATTTAATTTGTTTTATCAGAGATTAAAAAAGTTTTTATTCTGACTTTTCGTGGTGCTGGAACTCAAGTTAGAGGTTAGCCCTCTGAAAAAATGGGCTAAACCTGCCACTGCTTTCAAACCCATTTCATTCCACTGAAACAAAATCATGAAATGAGAAAAGTAATTTTTAACTCTCCCACATATTTATTAAACCACGTCCAACCAACACTTATGAGCTTGTGGCCTATGTTAGTAGCGGTTGGCTCTGTCGCCTTGCAGCAAGAGGTTGTGGGTTCGTTTCCAGGACTCCTGTTTGTTGTGGGTTTCTCCTTGCAATTCAGAGATGTGCACTCCAGGTTAGCTGGCAACTCTAACTTGGCCGTAGGTGTGGATCTGTCTCTCTGTGCCGGCCCCTGTGATGACTTAGTGGCGCCACTCTACCTTCACCCCCAGGTATCTTGGATTGGACCCTGATTGCAGGATAAACAGTGGCAGAAAATGAATACAAAACAGAAGACAGCAGCTTCATCCTCTTTTTCCTCCTACTTTAAAGGCAGCCTGTGACAAGCTGGCGCCTGCTTGGGTCAACTCACCCAACTCTGCTCCCATAGTAGAAGTTGAGTTGAGTTTGTTTCCTCCTGTGAGGCGGTCGTGCCTTGGTTCCTGATCTCCAGCCCCTTGCTCGTTTGGGAAATGAGGCCTCGCTTGTTGTGGTTCAGTGTTTTCCCATTTGTGGAATGAGGTGCAACATCGGCGCTGAGCTACCCCGCCCGCCGCACAGTCACAGATGATTTAACAGCCACTTCTTAAGCGCTGCTATGGACTAATAGAGTGTGGCGCAAAGCCTTTGCGCTGGCTTCCTCCTCCTGAGCTTCAGGGCATTGAGCACTCATGCTTCCCCCAGCGTGACACCACCATCGTTATGCTGTTTCACTGTACTTTGTTTCTCAAGCTTGGGGCTTTATCCCGCGCTGGCGAACACCGTCACAGACTTCTGGCAATCTCCCTCCTGGAAGATTCAGATCAAAGAAGTATTGGCTCCTCTGGCCTCAAGATTAGCCCAAATCAAGGGCCGATTCTTTACAAAGCCTCTGCAGGTCATTCAAATTTGTACAAGACAGCCAGTGATACTGGTGATGCCACAATGGATTACTGGAGGTTATCAAGGCTGCCTTCATAATCCACTTTGCACAAATACACTCCCTCCTCTTGCTGTAGCTGCAGCCCCGTGAGACAAACTGCAATTTCTGACTCAGAACACAGTGAGGGAGGTAAAAGTATTAATGTCGCTGGGCAGGAATTGGCTTGTTGGGAAAGCTTTGAAGAAAATGTAGTCATCATCTGGTCATGTTTATAGCGAAACAAAAATCTGCACTTAATACATTCTTGTCCTGCTGTGATATCTAGTTAGTCTGAAATCTTGCAAATTAATTTTGTATAAATACTGTATGTGTTTCTATATGTATCTCTCTCTCTAATCACATTCCTTTTTGATGTGAAGAAAGCAGGAAATGAGGGCTGCAAGAAGCTCTTTAAAACAGAAGAGGATAAAGAGGAAGAACTGGAGCCTGATGACGGCTAAGGAGCTTAGTGTTGACGATGCTGTGATTCAGCTGGACTTTTCTCAGAACTGGGTGACATGATTTTGCATTCAGGCACGTTTTCACACGTTAGCGATTCACCAACCTCATGCAAAGATTAGACACTTTTCATTTTCTAAGCCAGCCTGGCTTGTGCTCACATGAGATCACCATCTTGCAGGGACTTCTACCAAAATGACACACTATACCTCAACATTAAACATTGATAATAATTCTACCTTATATTATATATTATTACACAGTGTATAATTCTTGCATATAAGCACGTGTGAAAACAGTCTTAAAGTAGATATAATGCTGCCACTGAAGGTTTTCCTCATTGCAAAAGACATTTTCAAATGACTCCTGACTGGTTTTGGCAAAAGTTTACTTGCTGAATTGCTGCAGTGCACTGCGGCTCTTCACAGGGTGGCGACAGATTTCTCAAAAATAACCTTACACAAATAGGACATCACAGGCTGTTGCAATTGACAATCAATGTTGGGATTGTCAGGTTTAAACTGGACGACTACAGTAAAAAACAAAAAGGTACAGTTTTTTCTGTTAATATTGTCAGTTAAAAAAGTGCATTGATTTTTTTTTGCTTAAGGAAGAACACGGTGCTACAAGGTTTGCCAGTCAACTGAGGGTTTCTTCTCTAAACCCTGCAGTCGACCTTCGCAAAGTACAAAGTCAGTCAAAAACCCGGATCCATATTGAAGTCTGCGCAAGAAAGCCAGCCGGTGATAGATCGTGCGCGGCTTAGAATGTGAATTAGGCAACAGCAAAGGAAGCGGTGGAAAATACTGCAGAGATTAAGTGGAGATTCGACTGAGATGAAACAGAGGCTTTTGCGTCTGTTAATTGTTTCCCTCAGGGAGAGAGGCAGCTCCTTTATTTCCCTTTTTGGATTCCCTCCGACTTCCTCTGACTGTTTGTTGCGTGTTTTCCAAATGATGTCCTGCCAAACAGCAAAACAGCAAAACAGCTCGAGGTACTTATTATGAGCTGCAGGGGTGATCACTCACATAAAATTAAAAAAAGAAACATGGGATTTTTTTCGCCGCTCTCTGACTTGGAATATGTCACGCTCTTTGCTTTGGATTCACTTTAATGTCAATATTTACAAACATTTCCTTTATAAGCCGCAACTTAATGACCTTTAATGACCTCTGCATCTGGTGACCCTGCTGCAGAATGTTATAATCTCCATTGTGTGACACAGTTAGGTCAGACAATAGCTGGTTTACCCGGTTGCATTAAAGCTGTGGGAGACGATCCCACAACAAATCCTCTTTTACAACAATACATGTTAAGATCAAAGCCAGAAATCATGGAGAGAAGCGACTTTCTGGAAAGAAAAAAAAAAAAAAAATTCCTTTTAAGGTTCACATATTATGTTTCTGTTCTGTCCTAAAGGCTCTGTCGACGATTAGGTCTTTAATCTCCAAAAACAAAAAACAAAAATACGTCAGTGCAAAGAAAGATCTTTGACTTTAACAGAATTCAGCACAACAGCCACAGCTCTGAAGACTAGTGTGGTTGGTGATGGCCTGCAGCTGACAGAAGAAGCCTTAGGGGTCATTGATTACTTTCACGAAAATACAATAGAGCATGGAGGATTTTGCACCAACTGGTTAGAGGACAAGCTGTACGAATAAACTGGCTGGATGCTGCAGGAACTCAGGAGGAAACACACACGTGTTCTATAACAGTGGTGAGGACTGGGATGCCGAAGCAATACTGTGAGTAAAGGATCAGAAATGCAGTCATATCTGCTCACTGCACAGGACTTTAGTCTCAGGACCAGACCATATCAACAAATTAACACCAACAATAAACAGAATAACAAGAATAATTCCATGACACAATTATGTCAACAAAATGCCAAACTGTCTTTCATCCTTTTTAAAAACACAGGCAGGATAAACCTACTGAAGGGCTTATAGATCATATTGTATAACATTGTATTAAATATTACATGATTATAGGGCGACACAGTGATGCAGTGGTTAGCGCTACCGCCTCACAACAAGAAGGCCGTGGGTTTGATTCTGGACCGGGACCTTTCCATGTGGAGTTGGCATGTTTTCCTAGTTCTCTCTGGGTTCTCCGGCTACCCCCATAGGTGTGCATGTGAGTGTGAATGGTTGTTTGTCTCCATGTGGCTCTGCGATGAACCTGCGACTTGTCCAGGGTGTCGCCTTGCCTTTGTCCTATGACAGCTGGGAGAGGCTCCAGCAGACTCCTGTGACCTTGAGCTTGGGAAGAAGCAGGTATGGAAAATGGATGGATGAAGTACATAATTATATAACGGTGCAGGAGTGTAGGTGTAGTGGAGGAATGCGTCCGTCAGGTGATGTGAGAGCAGGTTGAGAAGCTCAGACGTTCTTGATGATGCTGCTCCTTGTCGATGGAAGGAGCCGATTGAATTGGTTTTGAATTCTGATCAGGATTCCTACCGGACACTTAGAGCTCTTAGAGGTATACTAGCATTAACCCATGTAGGCAGAGGAACCAGGGGAAGTCAAAGACATGCAGGAGGAATCACCCCCCACTCCTTCAGGTGGTGAAGGAGGTCTGCAACACCAGGGGAGCTATTGACAACCTGAACTCTGTCAGATGGAAGAAAATGGAGGCACTGGTCAGTGGATAGATAGATGGATGGGTGGATGGATGGACACTCAGCTCATCACCAGGAAAGGAGCTCCACAGACCAATAAGCTGAAATGAGTATGACTGGACTCCAGATGAATTTACTGCAAGGCAGGAACAAACTCTCATTTCATTCCACGTCCCATTTTGTATTTTTTTTTCTATATGGTTTGATTGATTGATGATTCACATCTAAAATAACAAGGGCAAATGTGGTTTATTCCGCACTGCCTTTATTTGTCTGATTTCAGTTGATATTTGCTCGTATCTCAGCAGTGTGATGATTCCAGGAAGGACCGTGGGCTGGAGTGGCCGAGTCCTCACAGGATTGGCAATTTAGAGCTCTGGCTTCTGCACACGTGCGCGCACACAAACACACACACGCGCACACACACACACGTGCGCACGCACGCACACACACAGAGTTATCCAAACACAATGATCCGAGCGAGATGAAAAAGGGGGCCGCTTGAGTGTGTGTGTGTGTGAGAGAAAGAGAGAGAGTGAAAGGAGGCGAGAGAACATCAATCTTTCCCAACATGATTTGCTGACTGGATGAAAGCACTCCATCTGTCTTATGCTGTTTATTGGGGAAAAATTGGTTGGATTTTGCACAGTCGTTCCACAAACAGTGAAGGAAAAAAAAAAACAACCAGATAAAAACAGAAAGATTAGGAGATGCCCTTGGTCGTACCTTCAGCCTGTCCAGAATCTCAGAGCAGTTACAGATAATGAAGAAAATAACCAGAAAATTCCATAGGTTTGGCCGGACAGCCCGCGATTCAATTCGAATTCTGCAGCAAATTTTCTTAATCGCCTTCAGTGCTTCTACCATAATACGTCGCAGTTGACACAACAAAAGCTGGTCCAGGCTCCACGGCATGGGCCAGCACAACTTAACATCAGGTCCAATAACGTTCAGCCCTTCAACTGAGAAAAAGGTCAACGCGCTCAGACCTTGTGCTCTTCTTTTTTCCTGTACACAATCCACAGAGTTTATGCAGCTCTTGCGGGCTGCACGCCGCGACCGTTGACACGCAGCAACAAACCCTGGACGCTCCTAATGGGAGGATACATTTTTGCCATCTGTGCATTAAAGTCAAATAGCGCAAAAGTTTAAATAAGGTCACAGAGTCCGAATCAGCCTGTGTCAGCGCTCTCTGATGAATTTACAAAGGTTGTGGCCCGACGAGGCCGTAATCTTGCGACCGCCCTCGACCCTCTGCTGTGTGTGTGCGTGTGTGTGTGTGTGTGTGTGTGTGTCGGACCGTGACTGCTAAACGGCTCACTCACAAGTATTCCTGCCCTTGAAACATTAGGCTGGGCTTTCCTCAGATTTTCTCTGCTCCCTGAGCAGATGACTGTTCAGAACACAAACTGTGCTGAGGACGGCTGCCAGCTGAAAGGCCCTCTGAACTGTTTCCTCCACCAGTTAACACAAATTATTCCATTGGTAAGATATCAGAGGGCAGAAACAGCAGCCAAAATCACACAGACCTCAGTGTTGCATTTTGGACTGTTGTCTTTCGCTCAGTAGCCAAAGTGGTTGTGCTGAACGGTTTATGTGGATCAATATGAAATTTGATGCGCTTGTTGCCTTTACACTTGTATGCTGCAATAAAGTTAAACAATTCAAATGACTCTAGCCTAATTCCAGTCTTTACAGAGGCGTTTCTAGAGACTCTGGCGGAAGAATCGACCCTCCCGCCACACCACTGATCCCCAAACACACATTGCATTTAAGGCACAATAAACATTGATCTGGATATCTGGATGTGACACGTCTCTGGACTTTGGTGTTGCCCCTGTTTGTTTATTAGTAGCTGTTAAAGTTTTTAGAAAGCACCTTTTGAAATTTTACACAGACTTGTTAACTTTCCGTAAGATTTACTTAACATTTCATAATGCGTATGTTGTAGAACAGATACAGAAAGAACCCGAGACAGATGGGTTGGAGAGGTCATGGAGCACAGGAACAGACAGGAGCAAAGCAAGTGGCTTGATAAACTGCAGAAATTTTAATTCCTGTTAAGAATATTATCAGTAATTTTTGAAATAGTATAATAGATGATGCGGAGGATACTGACTTAATTTAGAGTCTGTAATTAATAATTCAAGGTTCGGTTATCACATTCATCTTGAAAAATAGCTAAGAAAACACACACACACACACACACACACACACACACACACACACACACACACACACACACACACACACACACTTGTCTCTGGATGGTGATGATGGTGCTGAGCGTGATAATAACAGTAATAATGTATCTATCACCATCTATCGCCACAGTGGGATATTATCACTGGACAAAACCTCAAAGCCACTAATTACTCACTTGCTGTCTGTCCATAAATCTGTGACCTTCTGGCTGATTAATAGTCACATTATTGGGCTAATTAAAAGTTAATGTCTCTGCCTTTGTAGTAGAGAGAGCAACGGGGGAAAAAAAAAACGATGCAGTAAGTGGTAGTCAGAGTGATCACGGACGCCACAACATGCTCGGCATCAGGAGTTCCCTGCCTGCTGAACTCCTTTGGGAATTTACATGGTGTAGTTACATAGTGGCAAAGTTGGGTTTCCTACAGATGATTGTGCCTCTACTGCAGCAGACTCGGCTTTTGCAATGATTTAACACAGTTCTTAGGGGCAGCGGGACCCTGCTGTCGCTCAGGCTTAAGATTGTGGCTGCCACTGGGGTAAATCTGAGGTAAAATATGGCTGTGTGTCATTAAGCTCACAGCGGATGGCAGCCAGCCAAAGTGAACAGGGTGAAATGTAGAGGTGTGGCACAGCTTTCTCCCTCCACAGGTGCCGTCTGTCTGTCTGTCTGTCTGTCTGTCTGTCTGTTTAACTGCACTGAACTCAATTACGTTCAAGTCGACGGCCAACTCCAGCTAAAATAGAGGATGGAACCTGCATTTTGTGCACACAAGTATGCTTTTGTAATATCTCACTTTTTTTTTTGACACAAATTGACAAATCATAACTTCAATGTAAAACTCTCTGTATTTTTTAGTGCTCCCAGAGAGTTTGAAAACTTAAACCACTGCAAGAGTTCAACTTGTATTCCCCCCCCCCATCACTTAGATAGGAGGACCCTCTTTGAACTTTCATACAAGGTTTTCCCTCTTCATGCCTCCATGCTCTATCTACCAGTACATTTTAACATGTTTCAGGTCAGGGTCTACGTGATGAAAAATAAATAAATAAATAAAATGTAGTAACATCGTGAAAATATCTGATTTCCAGACCTCATGTTTTAAAGTGAAAGCAGAAGTAAATGTCAACAGGCTTTGTGCGCATCTCACGACGTGGACAAATGTGCTGCAGAAAAACAAAAAAATGACAGACCTATTCATGTGGCTTCTCTTTTCAAACTGGCTTCCAGTCATAACTTCCAGTTTTTCATGAACTGCCTCATCTACTCCACTCCCCCTGCTGGCCTGGATGACTACCATAGGTTGCATGGGAATGCAGAATTTTGGCTGTACAATTGTTTTTGTATATGTAGTAAGATGTATTTGAAATATTTATATATGTAGCTTTTGTCTATGCAGCTCCTTTGTTTTGCCATCATTGCCATAAAGATATTGAATTGTACTGTATTTATACAGGAACTCCTGTTCTTTGCAATGTGTATTTAACGCTCTCTCAGTTTTACTGCCTCATTGTCATTGACCAATAAAAACTGTTGTCGCTGTTGCTACAGTACTCCAGCAGGTATAAGCTTCAAAAACCCTGACTGATATCTGTGCCAAAACACAAAACATGAATAATAAAAAGAGCAAAGATGCAGTTCAGGTTATAAAGAAAAAACCTTAAACTTTAAATCGGTATGTATGAGGATCTTCCAAAAAGAGTTTCTCATATCTCCAGATGCAATGAGACTATATTTGCTATGCATGCATAATATTGCTCTACGCCGGGCTTCAGCTTGCAGGGAGTCTGTTTTTGAGAAAACGCAGTGAGATGACATCAGTCGCCTTCAGGATGGTCAGAATTAGCTGCTGCAGTCAGGCCTCCTCTGATCTGCCTCCCGTAACATCTTCAGCTAAACAGAAATGCTCCTCCGGCTATCCAGGCTCCCAGGGCGCAACACCTTGGCTCAAATACAGAGCAAGACATCAGAGCAGGAGCTGCTCTGGGCCACCGAGGCTTCATCTGTACCTTGTTGGCCAAAGGGAGAACACTCACTTTAGGAACATCAGTCTTTACTGGACACGGCATAGGCGGGACTCCACTGGAGGCAGCCAGATGGGTCGACCTCAGTCAGGCCACAGAGAGGTAAATTAGTCTGCGACTTGTTAAATTTAGTTTGGAATATTTGGGGGAAATGTAAGATATTGAATAATCATTTTAGAGAATTTAAACACTTCCTCCAGCATGCTCAGAAAAAAATGATGCGTGTGGCTGCTTGACCTAATGTTGCTGCGAAAGTGGATCAGCAACTTGATGACTTCATAGTCAAAGCATGACAAATCGTCAGTTCAACTCAGAAATGTAAGTAAAATGGGATTAAACTTTAGTAAGGTCACAAGACTCACAACATTTGTATGAGTAGTAGTAGGAGTAGTAGGAGTAGTAGTAGTGTGTGTTTGTGCGTGTGTGTGTGTGTGTGTGTGTGTGTGTCTCCAGATTTTCTTTGTGTTTCCAGAGGCCAATGCATGCTGGTAGAATCCATTTGATTCATTTGCACACACACCCAAAGCAATAAAGCCTGTTTCTCTAATTATTAAATCTATTTTTTATATAGCAGTGAAAGCAAAGACACCCAGTTAATTTATTTGCTTAATATCTTCCTTTAACAGCGCTCCCAGCTGGCTCTTTTGTCATGCTGAAAAATGGACCGCTTGACATGCGTTTTTGTAGCGTTGCAACCGCCGCACAAACACGCGGATGGATTACGCGTTATTTTTCTTTCTTTTCCGTCACGTTGGCCACTCGTCTTCACAGCCAAGACAACAGCGAGCGTGCCAGCGGGCCCGGCGCTCCCTCCGTCTTAATTACGCGGCTCCATTTGGAGTCACAACGATCCTCGACAGAAGTCCTCTGACGGGGGGAATGCAAATGAACGGTGAGACGGAGATGTGTGGGAAAGGAAGGAAGGTTCGGCGACGCTATTAAAGCCTCGCTCGTCCTGCTCTCACGCTGCTCTTCTTCTCCTTCCTTTTCTTTCCTTCTCCCTCTCCCAGCGAAGATCCATGTTCTCGCATTCATTCCCCTCCGCTGTCTGCCGCACTTCACAGAGAGGGGGCGAGCTCTCTCTCTCTCGCTCCGTGGCAAACACGGCAGCTTCATGCTCGTGCATAATTCACTGTTGTGTTGTCAGTAATCCGCTGGGATGTTGGAGCTGAGACCAGAGAGCTGCTGATGGCTGTGCATAGAGGGCCAGTGTGCCAGGACTGAGGGAGGGAGGGAAGGAGGGAGGAAGGAAGATGGAGAGAGAGCTCTCTCTCTCTTTCACTGGTGCATACTGGTGAGATGAACTTCATGACACGGACATAAAAACAGCTGTTTTTTTTCATTGTTGGACAGAAACCAGAATCCTACAACACAAGTTCCTGACAGCGAGCTACATCTTTAATGTGTTTTTCAGCCTGTCATAGCGCTGGCTGTCAATTATTAATACGCATCATAGTTTTTGTGTAGCTTCATCATTGTTAACCTGAAACTATCAAATGTAGAAAAAGGAGTACATTACCAGCACGTATTAGAATTAGGGCTGTCGGCATTAATGAGTTAATCGCCATTGGATCAAATAGAATTTATAACAAGCTGTTTTTTTTTTGTTGTTTTTTTTTACTATTTTTTGACTTTTATCCCTTTCATTCACTTGTAGTCACATTCTCAAGCGGAGAAGAGGAGTGTGGGAGTCGCTGCAGACCTGTGGATGAAAGTACAAAGTGAACTAAACCAATTGCTAAATGGGCCGCAACTGAATGATCTGACCTGTGGTTCACCTTGCCGATGAGGGGAAGAATTATTCAGGAATACAGGAGATGTTTGGGACCAAAAAAAGACCCAAATTGGAAATCCTGTAGAATGCATATGTAATTAGTAGGCCCAGATGCACTATTTTGAAAGAAATAATACAAAATATCAAAAAGGAAATCCTGTCTTTGTGTTCCCAATTTAGAGACTAAGAATAGCTTTACATTATATTAATATGGACATAAAAACTCTCTTGATGTGCGAAATAACAGAATTTTAAACATGTAAATCACAGATCACATGCGGATCTCGATTAAAACTTAATGGAGTTTGACAGCCCTAATTAAAATATATTATGATATGACTACTATACTATCCAAATACACATTTGGCTGTTGTCTATTTAACTATGTAGCGTTTTAAATTGATTTTTTTTAAATGGATCTCGTCTTATTTCTTTTTAGCAGGCTGGAACAGGATTGGCCTGATGGGTACTGAAGAGAAAGTGGCAGAGCTACAGGGAAGGCTGAGTTGTGAGGAAAAGAGTGAGGGAATTTGATTGGTCAAATTTATCTGTTACTGAGAAAATGTTAATTCAGTCCATGATTTTAGCTCCTTCTGTTTGGCTGAGTCTAATCTTTTTTTAAACATTACCAGAGGGCCGTATTCCAAATGGGGATGTGAAAAACATTCCATGTATGTGTGAAATATTACATCTAGTTGATCAGGTCATTATCCATGAATTCTCGCACATCGCCTCTTCATCAGACGGCTCACGCTTCCAGGAAACGGAGTCAAATTGAGTTAAATTGCAGGTTTTATTGCTGCATTATTAGCTGTAGACCAAGAGGCAAATGCTCTGGCCTAATAATAAGGTAAAAAATCTGCTTTCATTCAGCAGTTTTTATCCAGTTGATTTAACTCATTAGAGCACAGGTGGATGAAGAAATTGCGAAGCGAGCAGGGAGCCTGGCCAACACTTTGATCAGCTCCTTTCTTGACTGCATGCTCAAGAGTCAAACTACAGTCGAGACAGAATAGCCTGTTTCAAAAAAAAAGTAAAATGCAACAAATACAAGCTATTTCATCCAACAAAAAAAATCCAGTAGCTGACAAATTTTCTGGAAACCATACCAGTTTCCAGAAAATTGGTCAGGTGTATTGTGTTAAACTGGTGTATTGTTTTCCATCCCGTTGTTTAGCTAGTTGAGGGCAATGATCGTGTTTACATTTCCAATTCGTTAATTTTCTGCTAACAAATACATTAATCAAATAACACTATTTGACAGCAGTCATTCAATGAAATCAACAGAATTTGGACGAATTTGTAGAGCGGCAGAGAATTGATGGCTTTGCTTGCTACCGACCTATGCATCGTCTCTACACAGCCTACACAATATTGTCACGCTAGCTGATCCATTTCAATTCAGCCTTTTCACACGCGCTAGAGAAAATTCTACCCCGGCAAAAAGACGAAGAAGAAACTTTCCTGCCATTTTCCTTCAGCTAGAAAAGCCACCTTTATGCGTCTATAACTGTTTTCACATAAGGTGTGAATCTCAAATGCCTTTAAACTACCAGCTTTTTTGTTATGTAAAGACGGGGTTTTTATTCTGAATGGAAAACCGGCTGCATTACTCCAAAGGACCAAACCAAACCAAGGAAGCAAATGGTAGAATAAACGTGTCAAGTAACAACTGTAGGCTCAGCCCATGAAAAGACACATCAGTGAGGGATGTAATTTGATAAAAAATAAATAAAAAAAAGCGGCCAATTTTGGAAAATTTGCAGCAGAGGACATTGTATAATTTTCAATATGGAAACAGATGGGAGAGGGAAGTTTTTCTTTTTTTCTTTTAATGCAACACCGCTCTAAGTAATGGTGCACTCTGTATTCACTCACAGTTCCAGTCACAATGGTGCATGAAAGGCAGGCCAAGCACAACCGCTGAGTGCCTCAACTGATACGTTCCTCTGCTGGATAATTCAAAGTTTCCTTTCGCAGTAAAATGAGCAGTAGGTGAAAGTTTCTAACTCTCTTATTGCATAAAATCTCCATCCTGATAACTGACACGTGCCGGACAGAAGGGTGAGTATCAGGTATCAACAGGATGAAATGTTGCCTTTAAAGACTGCAGACTGTTTCACATCAGGGTTTCTCAGAAATATTTCATCTGAGGCGCTCCTGTGGAAAACTTTCCAATGCCGCCTTTTGCCTAAATCTCATGAAAAAGAGAAAAGACCCGTCAGAATGTCGCCCGTTTCAAATGACGTCTAGACTGGCTGGATGCGAAGCTGCTCTCTTAACAGAAACAGAAATACGAGTGCACGCGCAGGCTCAGGCTCAGGCACACACACACAACTGCCAGCGTGTGCACCCAAACAAAAGTGGTCAAATTTGAGAGGGAACTGTTTTACTTCTGCCATGAACTTTTGGTTTTGAACTCTGTGACAAACACAATCACTGTCAGTCCACTTTACCAGCCACAACTCTCCGCCTCTCTCTCTCACACGCACACGCACACACACACACACACACACACACACACACACACACACACACACACACACACACACACACACACACACACACACACACATTCTATACTTTTGTCTGTCTGTGCCATGGTAAGACTGGGGGACACCAGAGTTCAGAGGAGGAGGGTGACAGTAGTTCAGCACGAACCAGCTGCTCCCTTCTTCTTTTTCTTCTTCTTCCTCTTCTTCTGCTACTGCTGCTGCTGCTGCGTGCTAGTCTGTCATTTCCTCCACCGTTCCTGTAGGAGTCAGACTGTCTGCTCCTTAAATAGCCTTGACCTCAGCTCAGACTGCGGGTCTGCTTCAATCTTCAACGTGCCTCTCCATTTACATTAGAGTGTGGTTTTGTGGGGGCGGACCATCTTCAAGCAGGCCCGGCTGCCTCCAGCCACTCGCACCGTGGTGTCGGCTTCCAGGCGACGATTATTGTTTTTATATTTTTTTTAAATATATTTTTTAAATACCTTCTGAATATTTAAAGGTGACCTATTATACTAATTTTCAGGCCTTTGTATTTGATTTCTGGCCCATTCAGTCAGAGAGTCGTTTATTATTAGAAAAGAATATCTGCACAACTTAAGTCCACACAAAGCAGGAAGAGCTCTATACAACCGATGTTAACATGCTGGCAGCGTGAAAATCGCTATAAGGAGTGAAACTTGCGAGTCAAAATCGCTGCCTCTTCAGTTTCGCTGCCAGCGAACACAACACACATAACAAGCAGAGCACGGAGTTAGCGGTGGTGGCTAACAGTTCATCAACACGATTCAGCGGTCGTACGTTGCAAATAGTCTTAAAACTAATGTTGCTTGAGGTCACAATACACTCACAGTCCTCATACATGTTTTCAAATATTGCCATGGTTGACTATTCTCTCGTCGTCCACCGGCCGAGTCGAGCCCGTCTCCCTCCCATTGCCCACCGGACCGGTGTTCCATCGCATCCGCATTCGGCTGAACAAACCTCCAACATTTTCTCTGTTCATTCCACTCCGACGGTTGTGGTCCTTGGTGCTTCGGTAGTCGCTCTGTATTTTTTATTTTATATTTTTTAATTTCCCTGACACCGAAAAAACATTTTCTTGGAGCAGCACATTGCGACATCACTTCCGGGGCAGAGCGGGGGAGGGCGGAACCAGTCCGAGAGTGTGTCTGAGCTTAGCCAAGAAAGGAGATCCGGAACGCATTCATGTCAATGCGTTCCCAGTGTTAAAAAAAACCTCAGTGAACAGAGCAATTAGAACCATGCCCAACAACTTGCAGGACTCACTTCCAAACGCATGAACCTCATTATTTGATGATTTTGCATCGTTTGATACAAGGGTTCAGCATTGTAACAGTATTTAGAGCTCAGAAAAGTGGAAAAGCATCATAGGTGCCCTTTCAAGCTTGATTTGACACATATAGAGATTGCATTTGTTTTGTTTTTTTGTTTCATTTCTCAGGCATCCGTTCGCTCTAATTGGACATTTTGTACTTGATCAACAAAAACACAAAAAGCAAAATGAACTTCACAGCAGAAGAATTGAATTATGCATGATGAAGCGCGGAAGAAAAACATGAACACACATAAACAGTCGTCAGGAGGGTTACCATGGCACGAATATAAGCTCGACCTTTGTCAGGGACTCATCCTTGAGAGGAGGATTTCTATTCTCATATGCCCCAAAGTACAGAAGGCAAGAGCCAGGTCAGTGTGCAAGAAATATACCAACCGTCGTGTTATGAGGGGCTTAATGTCTGTTTTTCTCTGAAAAAAACCCCATTGTGTTTCTTCACTGCTCGTCAAAGTAAATCAGAACGTGCACTTTACGTTGCCGTGTGATGACGTGCACACTCAGCCGTGTCGGTGCCGCTATGTTGACCTCCGCCACGACACTGTCCGCAGCTTCTCTGCTGTTTTATTTCCCCTCCTTGTCAGTGGTCAAACTTCTTGCTACACCTTCTTGATTCTTTCTAATCTTTCTCTCGTGCACCTTCCAGATGTTTCCTTCTCACATTCTTTCCGTTCTTTTTTCCCCCGTGGTGTGCATTCTTCCTTCAGCCATACGTCAGCTCACACCTGGAACTGTGGCCATCTTGAATCCGTCAAGCAGCGGGGTCACGGTTGTCCTGTCATCATCAGACAGGACGACCGGACCTGCACAGAGTCAGCTGATGGAGACTTCAAAGCAATGCCATGTTGCATCTCTTCCAAGGAGGACTGCAAGAAGTTAGCTATCCTATTGAGGTCATAAACACTCTTTTGATCTGTCAACGATAAAAAGATTGAAGACTGTTTATATTTTGCCATGTTGGTTCATCTTACTTTCCCATCAACTGAATAAAATGAAATGAATTTGACATGGCAAAATCAATGGTGGTTTGATGAAACGTACCAGGCTTTCCACTCAGGCTGCAGACGTGAGCAGCCGGATGAAGGGTGGTAGGAAAGAACCCGACCTTTACTTCAAGGTGAAAACACATTTGTTTTTGTATGCAGCTCTAAAGACAAGTTGCCATCAGCATATTTCTTTCATAATCACACACTGAAACCGTTCGCGGGCTTCACTTTTAGAAGGATACCTGGGCCCCCGGGATCGATACGGCCATGTCAAGCGGAGATGAAATCCCCAAATTAAGCAGTTTAAACAACAAAAGCGCAAGTCGAACTGACTTCGCTCGCTGCCTCCTCCTCCTCCTCCTCCTCCTCCTCCTCCCCCTCTGCTGCTGCTGCTCCATATTTGAGCCGTTCGATCTCGCCTGTCGAAGTGTCTGCTCGCGAGCTCCGGGGTTGACCTTATAGATGGAAATATCATGTTTACAACCCACACCTCCCTCCCTTTGGTGCTGCTGATGCTGCCGGCAGTGTGCAAAGTTGACTGTTCATCCTCGAGTGTGGCGCAGACACTCGCAAGGACCCTGAACTCTGCTCACGCAGAACAACAGGCAAACAGACAAAGGGAAAAACTGTACAGCAACAACTTCTGATTATGGCTCTATTCGGAAGGCCTGATCGTCTATTTGGCTTATAATAACATGCTCTGCAGAGTACACTGTGTTAAATTGGATCATGGTACAGGCCATTTCCATTGTATGCAGCATCTGAACCTGGTTAGACGTGATAGTGGGGTGAAATGGACACTAAAATTCATACAGCGGTAAACAGAAGAAATAGCCGCATAATGAAAATAGATTACTTTCTGTCCCCTAATTTATTGCATCAGTATGACACAAATGCTCCTACAAGACCACAGGGGTCTTCTACACTGAATTGAGCGCTGTCTAACCACGTCAGCCCGGCACTTCCTGGTCTTTTTTTTTCAAGTTAAACACACGACTCACTGAAGTGCAGTGAAAGCCTCCACTACAGTGGAGGCTTTAACAGCATAGTCATTAAGTTGTGGTGAAATTCATCTATCCACCTTCATCTGCAGCTCTTCCGCAGCCCGTTAGCATTAGAGGGACAGTTCGCTAAAATTCCCGATTTATTTTTATTTCTCATTTTGCCTCAATGTCGTTGGCTGATCTGATCTTCATGCGATACATCTCTGTACCGCTCGTGTGGCGTCTCATAACCAACAAAAGCACAAGAATTTTGCTGAAATGTCCATTGTAATCCTTTGTAAATACAATCAAGTTAAGCTGAACGCTAACATGACAGGCAGCTACAACTGATATTTTGGCTAAAAACATGGCATTTGTGCCCCTCTTAGACCAGACTGCCGAGTCTTCTGCACACTTGGATGATGCAGGAGCAGTAACGAGTCTCATCTGTTTTTAATTTCTCAACACTGGGGTGTGAAGCCACGATGGTCTTCACTAATTCCTTCAAGAATGGTTTTGTGTTTTGGAAAACGACACAAGAGTGGGAAAAGTGAAAATTTTTACTTCCAGTGATCTTCCAGATTTAAACAGCAGCAGCCCCCAAACAAACAAACCCCCAAAGCAATGGTGCTCTTTAACCTCCACCTGCTGAGGAACATGTCATTACTGCAGCTAAACTCTGATCATTTGCAATGCAAACCAAGTGAGCTTCAGCTTACTCTCGTGTGATGGAGCATAAGTATGTGTCAACAAAAAAAAGTGTGTTTACTTCATGAATTATGCATGCCGCTGAAACTACTGGACATAAGCTTTTGCTAAGACAGATCCTGTTAAGCACCCTCCAGTGAGGTGAATCAAAAAGTTAGCACACAACTTGCGTCTGCTGCAGGGAGTTTTGACGTAGAATTATATGCACGACACGGTGTTTACTTCAGCTGTGTCCCATTGATAAGACTTGTGGGAGGGTGGGGCGGAGTGAAAGGCGCGGAGAAAACCAAAAAGCTCAAGGGAGAGAGCAATGTTTGCAGCAGCCTTCATGGAAAAAAAGAAAACAGAACTGCATCTTCGGATTCTGGACCCCTCTAACAAATTACATAGAGAAAAGCCCTGGACCTGGACCCAGAGGCCAAGGAGGAACTGAGTGATCACATGGTATAATAATGAGTCACAATGAAATATGTATGTGTCAACCAGCAGGGCCATAGCACAAAACCAAAACCGAGTTTCTGGGGATAATTGTGCCGCTTCAGAGACGGTGTGTGAGTGTGTGTGTGCCCTGAATATGAAAGCAAAGCATCCACACAGCTTTTCTGAAGTGATAAGAGCAGACATACTGGAAGGACTTAGATCCATTACTTAAAAGAACACCTACAAAACCAAACACTGTGGCTTCAAAATGTTGGAGACTGAACAGAGAGCACCATTATGCTTAATTAGCTTAATTTCAAATTCACATTTAATTAAGAATTCAGACTTTTTCCAAAGAGGTTTGACTTTTTTTTCTTCTAAGGTTTGTTTAATCTGCAGTTTCCCACCGAGTCATTGAAGTTCTGTATTTTTTATTTGTATTTCCCCCTTTTGTGCACACAAGATAATTTCCTTTCATGAAAAGCTTACCAGAGGTTCTCTGGTAAGCTTTTCATGTCCACATGTGACACTGAACACAGTGGTGGTTCTACACGAGGAAAATAACACATCATTTCATTTTGTTCAAGCTTCAGAAATATGTTGACATTGATAAAACTGTTACAGGAGAATAACTCCATCCAAACAGTTTAGCCCAGTGTGAAACAGACACACCTTCACATCTGGATGGAAACATCAAAACAGACGTGTTTTTCATCAGGATTGATTTCACATGTGTTTCAGCTCATCTGTATTTGACTGACATCATCACTACACCTGTCATTTATTATAGGACATTTTACTAGAATGAAAAAGATCACTCAATCATTAAAGTTTGTTATAGGAAACTTATGATTTAAGCATGGTAGAAAAATGATGTTCACACAGTTCTAGAAATCAGATGTGTTATTCTGACAAAGGACACTTTCATTTCAGGAATGTTTTGAAAAAAGCAGATCATCTTCAACAACATTGACAAAGCATTTTTGGTCTGGACGTGAACTCTCTTGTCATATGAGGGGCTGAGTTATCCAACAATAGAATAATCTTTAATTAAAGGTATTTCCTTTCATAACTTGACTGATGAAATACAAAAGGCCTACGACTTTTGTATTTCATCAAAAATATTGACAATGTCCTTAATGACAAAACAACGGCTACTTTTCATTTTGCCTTTGGCGTCATTGCCTCCTGTGATTCTTAATGTAGATCTTGTTTCTGAAAGCAGATCGAACTGTGAAGTGATGTAGCTCCTCCCCGCCCCCAGCAGAGAACTGTGGGTGGGGCTAAGTCACTCTTTCGGATAATTTCAAACTGACAGGGAACGTTTTTCATTTTTGACACAAAGGTTCTGGTGTGTGTGTGTGTGTGTGTGTGTGTGTGTGTGTGAGAGAGAGAGAGAGAGAGAGAGAGTGTGTGTCTCAATTAGGTCTAAAGTACCAGCAGGTCGGCCAATGGTGCTGTTGCAGCCTGAGAATGAGCCACTTACTGTGGAGGAAAACAGAAGTAAGTAACCAATAAACAACACGTCCGGTGCATCCATCATATTAATTTGCTGTGAGGCACGAAAGGTCACGCGCGTCACTCGGCCATCGCCGTCTCTTCACCGTTTCATACATGATTTCCTAGCGCGAATAATTACACACCACAGCGGAGTTCTCACAGGCACATTTTGCTCTTGGTAGTTAATTACATTTCCGAGGCGTTGCTTCCTACCTGGGGAGACGTCTGCTCGGCGGAACCTGGAACAGGAGGTGACTTTGGCTCCCCCCGAGCGCACGCGGCGCTCTGCAAGTGGAACGCGGCTCCTGAAAGGCGGAGCGCCAACGAGACGGCGGAGTGAGACGGTGTCAGCCCCTCGTCTCACCACATGGCTGAACTTAATTTGCGCTCGTCCTCAAGCCAGCGGAGCAATCAAAGGTGCCGCTGATGAAGCTCAAGGGCATCCGGGAGGCTTTTCATGAACTGGATCCAGGAAGCGGGAAAGTGAAAAGCAGATTTTGTGTTTTGGTAAACAACAGCCCTGGGTGGTTTATGGGTGGCAATAAATACAAAGGGGTTGAAAACGGCCGAAACACAGACAGCCCAAGATCGTGCTCTTTAATTATGCTCATTCAGTGTTCTTTTCATTTGTATTTTCCCCAATCGCACCACAATACAAGCAAGCTGTTGTTGATTCATGTTAAATGTGACATAAACCAGCGCCGGGTAGGAGCATAAAAAGCTCCACTAGAAAGAAAATCACTTTCCCAAAGTGCAAATGTGATAAAGATGCATCAGGGTACAGAAAAAAAGCGCTTTTCCAATTTTAAGCTTGTTATTCCCTCCATCACAAAGAAAGAGGCTATAAAATGAACGAAGCCAGTATATTTTGTATTGTTATGACTGAAGGTTAATGTGACAAAACAAATCGTGGTGACAATTTTGTAAAACATTCATGTTTTTGTTGTTGCACAGCTCAAGCTTCATGGGAAAACAAGAAGAACTGTTTCATTTTTTGTAAAAATCCACATTGTGACAGCAAGAGTGCAGGCGACACGAATGACAAGCGGCTCAGTTAAGCAACATGATAAACATGATACATTTTTCACATCCAGTTGGTCTCCATGCAGAATGTCAAACCATGACGGGGAATATGTGTTTGTGTTGAATTTGTTCCTGTGTTTAAAGGAATAATTATCTCGCCTATTGCCATGAATCCCTTCAGTCATAAGAGGAGGTGCATTGTTTAATTATCAGTGCCTGTTGTTTTGAGAGACTCCAGCTGCGGGAGGCGATCGCTACAGCTCCCCCCTCCCTTACAACTCATCAAATACGCACTACAAGGCTTCCTTGTCCTTTCATTGACAGGTAGTCAAGCAAAAGGAAGCATTATTATGCAAACAAGTGAGCGAGCAAGATAATATCAAGATCTGCTTGGTGGGAGAAAAAAAAGCTAAGCTGAACAAAACAACCGCGGCTTAATAAACCTGATGAAAAGAAGGTGTACTTGCTCTTTTTTATTCTGTTTTTTTTGTGGGTGAGGAGTTTGATTCATTTGGCCCCTGGAGCATCGCGGCCTATTTACAAAGTGTTTCACTCTCCAGAAAAACAATTAAAGCAGTCTGAGGCTGTTGCCAAGTTTTCTCTCGTGATCACAGCTCGTTAGATTTTAATAGCTTTTGATTTTTTTTTTTTTTGGTTTTGTTTTGTTTTGTTTTGCTTCCAACATGTTCATTCATTGTGCTCATCTTGTTTGCGCACTGTCAAAGTGAATAGAAGGCCACTGATGTGAACCGCACCTTTGTCATGTTGAGTCAATTTTTGGTTTTTCTTTTATCTTTTGCTGCTACTGCTTAAAAGAAAAAATACAGCACCTACTTCTGAGCAATCGTTTTGATTGGACAAGAGAGGTACCTGCTGATATTAAGTGTATCAGCACTGGGACTTCTAACTTGACATATCACTCCACCTCGTATTTTCTAATCATTCACTGACACCTGATCCCAGCGCTGCTGAGTCACAATCCAACTGGTTTGAACAGCATCTGGGTCTCACGTAATTAATATCCCAGGACGAATCATGTGACTGATCTGTCGTCGGCCTCTGTTCACTTTGGTGTCCGTTTACATGCAGTCTCACACACCTACCTGGACTGTGGCGAAGTTGATCTGCTTTCATCTTTGAGCCAAAGTCTCTTATTTCGACAAAAAACAAAACAAACCTAACCAAGGGGGAGGCAGCAGCTCCACTCGTATCATTGGAACAAACCAAAAAATGTCATTTTTGCTCCCATGTCCTATTTTCTCTGCGGTTTTCTCCTCACTCCCGTCATTTGGCAGATCTGTTGTTGCAATTGAGCTGTCTCACTCAGGTGAAGGCGTGGTCGCACCTTGGAAAAGTTGTCAGTCAAATGATTCAAAATGTTTTTTTAAAAAAAAAACTATTACTGTCAGCTATAGTTGTAGAGCTGCCATATAAAAGCCATATCACAGTGGCGGCCTTGCCATTACTTTTCTGTCCGGTGCTACAGCTTTTCCTGGAACCAAAATAATTTCCAATAATGAAATGTCATCGCTGAGAACAGAAATGTGAAACGCTGCCGTGAGCAGCATTTTAATGTTGTTTCCAAAGACGACAGATGCCAAATCAAAGACAGACGATAACAAACAGAACAAACGTTTAATCTGAACGCAGCAGCACACAAAGCGCTCAAGTGGGTTGCAGATTAACAGTATCCAGGAAGGTGAGCTTTGGTCAGGAAATGCAGCGCATTAAATGGAAAAGGAGTCAAGGCAACTCTTCTCTGGTACAAACAACACAAAGCCTTTATTCAACGGCAACTTCACTTCGAACATTAACACACACCAACAAAATGCACTCATGAGTTTCGTATATTCTCACTGTTTGCCAAAGTGCAAGTGCTTCCTGTCAAAGAAGTTTCTGTGCACCAAGGTGAAGGCTGTTGCGCACAATCAAAAAAGATGTTGGTGTTTTTAACGTTCACAATAAACTTCTGACCTTCTTTGGGATTCAGCCACTGCGCCGCTTTCCATCGGCTCTCCTTTTGTTTAACTGCCACAATAAACCTGGAGAACTTTAACACGGTGCTCCAACAGCGTAGTTAGCGCTGACCTCGCGCCGCTCTCATGCTCACCCACATCATCGCGTCGTCCCTTTTACATAACGCCTGAAAGTATCTGTTGCATATATGCAGAATGGCTCCCACCAGAGCGTCATTTTGTCTAGTTGACCTCTCCAGATTCCTCCTCCGAACAACAATGGAGCTATGAATCACCGTCAACAAATGTAATTATTGGACACATTAGAACTGCGAGACAACTCTTTGTGCGGCAGGAATGACGGCAGCTGTTTTCTTTGTGTTGGCTGTTTATTTCTCATCCATAAACCATCTCCGGTGTTATTTTTGAGGATTTGGCAGTGAAGCCGACCATGTGGAATGACACCAACCCAAAACCTCTGCATTCATCTCGGGATGAATTCTACTGCTCACATGAATACTGCTATACTGCTACTACTTATTACAGACAGGCCCGTTTGCGGGTTTTGACTATGTTAAGGCAGATATCTGAGCTCGAGTGTTATGCCTGGAAATTTAAAATAGAAAAAACCCAACTCATCGCCTAAAGAAATCCCCGGGACGTGTTTGCCGCATTGAGTCTGAGGACACAAACCCTGTCAGCACTGACGACAGGTAGCTTGACAGGTTCCCAGAACCGCCCCCCTCCTCCTGCTACCTCCCTAAAAAAGTTTTTTTTAACAGCGTCTGTGACTTCCTCCCTCTGTAGAGAATTTGTCACGGCTGATTGGCTCGGCAGTGGCATTAAAAGACGCGGCTGCCCTCCCTCTCCGACGGTGGCATAAGCTTCCTTTGATGCAAATGTTCACTGAGCACATGAAGGAAATCCATTTTCTCTCGCACAGATCCCGCACTGACAGGTCTTGAGAAACTCGAGAGTCGCCTCCCCCAGGAGGAGCTCGGCTCAGGCAGGAGAGGAGCAAAGACAGATGTGACCTTCTTCCCTGGCACTGCTTCGCCGTAGCCCGGGGATCCTGTCAACATAAACTGCAACAAAGTCATTGGTGGCCTCCGTTCAACTTTGGATTTTTGTCACCCCCAATGAACAAGATCCTTCTGAAGGATCCTGACAGCCGTCTTACCTCGATTCACAGTTCCCATTAGCTTCCGCTGCAGCCCCGCGTGTCAACAAAAAAGGGATGAATAGAGGTGCCGAGTCCCTGAGGGAGTTCCAAAGAGGCAGTTCCTCACTTACACCATTTTTGCACGTAACAGTTCTAGGAACGTTGCTTTAGGAACCGTTCGCGGGGGAAAGTAACAAAAGACGTTGACACATTTTAAGTGGTCTCTTTATGCTGTTGGCTTTGCATCTCAAGGAGGAATCAGTGCAACGTAAGTTTCTAGAAAGTCAACCTTCGCTAAGGAAGCACTAGAGTGGCCACAGAAAAATGCCTGCTTTCCCATGGCCCTCATTGACTGTAGTAGCCTGGTCTCCAAGCTGCAAAGCTATTTCCTGGCAATGTACCGCATGTACTACAACTTTTTTTTAGTATCCAAGGTGAAATGTCATCTGTTCTGTATGCAGAGCTAGATTTCCTGCGACATTTATGTAATGGTAATTGTTGTTTCCTGCCATTGTTTTAATTGGTACATTTTTCAGCAAGTTGTCACTGTGTCCGATCCTCACTCACTTTGTTGCTTGTTAAAAAAGTTGTGTATTTGGATCTTTCAGGTCCTCCTCCATTCCTCCAGAGATCATCCTCAAGTCTTTGGTGTCTGAACAATGTGGCAAAAATATAAGCAGGTCTGTGCAGCTATGCTTTGCACATTTATGTTTTTGCCAGTGATGCCATATTTAAGTCAACAACTGACCAGAAAGACTGCAAAAACTGGATGTTTCAGAAAGCAATAAACAAAGCTGTTCATTACAAATGACCGTCACTGTTCACAAACACTCTACACAGTGTTCCATCTTTTCCTTGTGTTGCTATTTCAGGACCATAATGGATGGCAGAACATTGATAATTCAGCCCGTGATGTGTCTGTGTCCACATGGGGGTCAAGCAGCAAAGTTTGCACAAAGGATAGTGCTGGTGACAAAGACACACTCTATCTCTGTCCCAATCCCCTAATGCACACTAACTCTCAGCACATGATGAATTTAAAATGACACCTAGCCGGAAAAGTGACACATAACACATGTTAATGATTTCTACTGAATTCGCCTGCCTGCCTGAGGAGAATTTTGATGGACCTTTAAAAAGGGCCAAACAGTTTAGAGGCAGCAAAAGTCTTTTTTGAATTCACAAAAAGGTAGCTTCTTATTTGTGTTTTATTAGTGTCATTTTTGGACGGACATTCTATCAGTGTGATATATGTGAAATACAGCTGGATCACAGTCAAAATGGCACGTGTCAGTCTGACTGCTTTTAGTTGATCTTTGTTCACAGCCAACAACAGTCCATTTGTTTGTGACAAACTCAGGAAGTGAGCTGCTATTAAAAGTGACAATATGAGTCAGAGGAGGAAGTGACGTGTTGTCACTCTTAGTGGTAGGAAGCCAAACTGTTGCTCGGTAATTTGGTGATAATGACAGACAGAATGTTTGTCCAATCACCTTTCACGTCTTTGAGTCGGCCTCTCCATCCACATCCATCTACTGAATCACGTTTGATAAAGCAAGCTGATCTGACCTTTAATATGTACAGTTGGTTTGCCTGCAGTACATCATAAAAACTCATGACTCCATTTATGACTCAACCAAATGTTAAACGTGACACAAACGTTAACTCGTTTACTTGTGGAATCAATTTTTCTCCCACAAAAAAGTGGGTGGATTCAAACACCCTTAAAACACCCGTCAGTCATCGCTAGAATTTGTCTCAATAGCAAAAACGTGGAGCATGAAAACAAAGAAAAGGAGACGATGATGAACCTTTCAGTCAAGCTGCAAAGCCACAGGGGATACAAAGCAGCACGCACATAATGCTTTTGGAAAATTTCAATGAAAAGACGAGAACCTGCACTTTGTGCCCTCAACTGTTAAGCAAACCGGCACAGCAACTGTAAATGAAGCCAGGGCAAGATTAATGGCAGCCATCAGGGTGAACTAATTATCAGCCCCACGGTAAAGAAACCTGAAGATCTATTGACGTTCACTCAGAGAGGAGGTGGGGGGAGGCTGCCTCGCTCTGATTAACGAACTGAAGAAATACTGAGTTCTTATCTCACTCTTCTTCCAGAGAAGACATTGTGAAAGATGTTCGTGTGAGGAATCCTGAGTGGGAATGGCATTGAGAAGTGCCAAGCAAATGAACAGCAGAAAACAAACAAAAAAATAAAAAAATAAAAAAATAAAAGGAACTCTCTTTTTGTACTCCACTCAAAGTACAAGACACCCGGCAGCAAATAAGGAACCTTTACTCTGGACCTAGAAACCAAGTTGACCCTGGGCAGAGTAATTCCATCAACGTCTAGTAAATTGATTGCACATAGCTGGGGGTTTGATTAGAAATACTAAAATATGCAATTCAAGTTGTTTTTCCTTTTTTTTCTATAGCTTTAGCAATCAAGTGTCTGAATAAATTAGCTGCCAAACTGTGTGTCCTGCAGGGCGAACACTCAAATCATGTCTAACAGCGCCTGCTGGTACATTTTTTAAATGATTCTCCGGTTGAGACTAAATCTCCCTGCTATTAATTAAGATGTTGTGGTGAATATAGACACGACAACTTCTGAACGCATATCACACACACACACTGGCTGTTTCTGCCTTTGACTTATTTGGCTGAATATTTTTGTAGGTGCTTGGAATGCCAGTTATCCACCTTAAATTCCAACTTCAGGAGCTGTGTCTGATGACACGGTGAGCTGATACATGGAGTATGAACATTGGATTGATATTTCTTTCAGCTGAGTTTTAGCAGTGGTGGGTCGTCATGGCCAGCTAGGCCTTCTCTGCTGGCCCAACCATACTTGGAAAAAACACATTTTCCCGTAGATATGATAATAAAATTATTTTCCATTCTGTTCTGTTCACGCTGTATAATATTCACTTGGATGGGTTGCTTCCATTGTCGTATATTACAGTTTATAGTAGAGTTTTTAGCCAATCATATTTCAGCTAGCTTGTGTTGCCAGGTGCCATGAAATCTGCCTTAGGCCAGCAGAACCGACATGGCAGGCTCCTGTCCGCTGTCAGTGAACGGACCTCAGTTGCGATAGCCAATCAGATCTTGAGTCTGCGATGCTGAGAACCTAACTCAACCTGGAGATCCAGTGTCCACCACGGCGAACCCATGACGGCTGAAGGAGAATATGAAGGTTTAGTTGCCAAATCATCTGCAAATTAAAATGTAAATAATGTGGCGCATTGGTGCAGCAGCTGCCAACATGTTCAATTGTTTAATAACTTAATAGTTCAATCGTTTGTTTTGTTATCGTCTTGTTGGTCTCTCGTATGAGTCGGTGACAATGTGCAGTTTATTGGACAAGTTTGGACACATATATTAAGAAGTGTATTGCATTTGAAAATTGCTGAAAACAGCAAAACTCAAAACAAGAAAAAGGTTGGAATGGTTTTAGTCCTTTCCCAATCTGAGCTACGAGGAAGTGGTTTGTCAACTGTCTGCGAAAAAATAGGACAAGGCGACTTCATTATTTATCGAGGCCAGTGAAGGTGTAGCCTTTCCAACCTAATGTACATATGTGGCTAACAGTTTAATGGTTAAAGAAAAATGAATAACACCTTTAGATGAGACTCCTGGAGGTGTCATTTTTCATCGAGCCATTCTCAGGGGCACAGCGGCGCGATGGGGAATGACATCACCTCATACGCAGTTTGAACAGTCTGAGTGGAAATGAGTAACACAGTGCGGAGACTACACACTTGTCAGACCTCAGAGGAAGAAAAAACACATTTATTTTTAACGCCTTCTTGTCTCTGAGGCCCAAATCACCGACATTTGTCTTTGCCATCCAGACTCTAATATTATACACCAGCACTTCACAAAGTTTGTCTTCCTAAACTAATTCAAGGATCTCTTGAGGCCTTTTTCCAGTACAAAGTTTTAGCGCTACTTGCCTTGACTCCACTTGGCTCGACCTTGGTCTTTCTCCGCAACTTTCACAACGTCGACGTGGGCAAAGTCGTCAGAGCAAGGAGGCCGTGAAAGTCCCCTGACATCATTACGTTATTGCACCATATTTGTATTCACTCATAATCACTTTTTAGTTTTTTAGGCTTCTCTTAACTCATTTTTAATGTCTGCAGTTCCCAGGAGGTGCTAAAACAGTGCTTGGTACCAGATGAAGCTTAAAAACCAAGGTGCCAGTTGAAAAGTGCGATTAGAGCAGTGAATTTCAAACTTTTTTGAGTCATGGGACATTTTTTTTTACATTGAAAAAGTCCCTTGGCACACCAAAAATATTGCAAATTGACACTTTTTAGCTTAATAATGACAAAATAGTGACTTAATCTCAGTAGATGCTTACAAAGCTGATATCCTTGGAGAAATTGAGGGAGGAAAATAGGCTTACATTCCTTTTAAAACACAATCACTTCTCAGTCAGTTTTTTTTTTTAGACCAATTAAGAGAAATAGGAAAATTTTTCACGACACACCTGAAATGATCTCACAGTGCACTAGTGTGCTGCGGCATAGTGGTTGAAAAACAACAAGTTGATGCACGCTCTCTCTCGTACACTTATTGAAAGCAGTTGGGAGTTAACATTGTAAAGTAGGTGAAACATAAGAATCTTATCAAAATAACCAAGAAAATAAATACATTTCCCAGATGAAAAAAACTGGTGCACTTAGGAGATGCTTTCCTTCTGTAATGTTAACTGAATTCAATATGTGGTATGTCGGTTGTTTCTTGTCCGTGTCTTTAGAAATCCGTTTGAATTTGTGTGGAGTGCGAGCGCTGAGAGACCAGTGATCACTGGAAGCCGCTGATTCTGCCTCCCCCGAACACTTCAGGCCAGGATGTGACTCTGTGACTGAGGCGACGAGGAAGTGACTGCTTCCGCATCTCGCAGGTATGATGTTGTGACCTTCACCATGTGACTGGTAATGGCCCAAGTGTAAACCAACCCGTCGCTGAACAGCGCTGCCAGTCAGCGGTCCGATTCTCGGGCTGTCAGGGTGACTCACTTGCGGAGGAGACCCGAGTTGGCTGCTGACACTATTGATTATCCCGCTGATGGAAAGAGCTCGAGCGACTTGACCGTGTGCCCGCAACTCCGGGCCCGAGTGGAGCGGCTCGCAGGAAAGCTGGGCTCGGCTCCGTCACGTGTCGCTTCCGCTGCTGCTGAGCGGCGGGACAGGTAACCTTTCCATAACAGATGAGGTTGATGTGAGCTGGAAACATATATAACGGGCGCCCGCCATGCTGCCGACTGTTGCTGCAGGCAACGCTGCTTGAACGTGTTCGGAAATAAATCTTGGGCATGACAAATCAGTTTCACCATGAGTTTCCTTTTATTTATTTATAATCAGACCTGCGCTAGTTTTGCATGCATTCATGCAAATGCACCTGAGCAGATGTGCCTGCTAACTTATTTGAAAAATTTCGTTCAAATGAAAGAATGGCAGATCTTCTGAGGTTCTGAACGTTAAAACTCCCATTTTCCAGGATTTTTCAGATTTTTAATTTTCATCCTGTGCTCCAGTGGAGCTTAACTATCCAGCAAAACTTCCACTCACATCTCTCCAGACATAAGTTGGAAGGGGATAAAGACAAGTTGGTGGTGAGGTGGTCCTGGAGGGCGGAGCCAATAAATGGCTGGTGATAACAAATTATGTGCAAATACACTTTCTGAAAGAAAAGTGGTAGGTTAAACTGGGAGGGACCGTCACTGACAGGCTGGAGACACAGAAAACATTTGTAAATTGGTGAATTTTGAACAATGTGAGCGGCACCTTGAAAACAAAGAAAAATATGCAAGAAAATAAATGTTTTTTAAATAACCAGCCATCCGACTTTACCGACAAGACTGACCTCCATTAAGAAAAAGCAGCGAAATAGCGCTGCACTTTAGATCTCAGGTATCTTTCAAAGCCTCAAAGAGGGTCTTATCATCACCTCCACTACCCATCTCCATCTCCCTTTTCAGCTGCCACATTATCACCAGTTAGACACGGTGCTGCAATTAACACGAGGCCACTCTCTTGTTTCAAGTGTGCTTCGCCAGATGGAGACAGATTCTCTCCTTTGTATCTTCAAAGTTTGGCAAAAACACTCGCTCTCAACCTGAGGAGCTACACCAGCGGCTATTCACGCTAGTCTCGTTGTTACGGCGCGCTTGATTCAGACCTGACCACATCCAAAAGAAACTCACTGCTCAAGTGTCTGTCAAGTGGCGGCAGCCCGCTTTTTCCGAGTCTGTCGGAAACAAAAATCAATACAAACAAGGCACGAGGCTCAACTGTCTGACTTCAAACTCACTGCTTCACTGGACTGAAAGTAGAGAAACAACAAAGAAAAAGAAAAAAAGGCCAATCGAGAAGACTCGGAAGAGTGTGTTTACAGTGGTGAATAGAAGCCTTGTACTATTTTGTGTTTTTTTTTTGTGTTTTTTTGTGAGTTCACTTAATTAGCTTTTATCAGATCTGGGAGTAGGAAGTCTGAGTCAGGCGACGATCAGGTGGGCAGGTTGAGTGGACAAAGGGTTTATTGCAGACCAATTACATGCAGTGTTATCCACAATTGGGTGTTGGAGTAGCAAGACCTGGGCTATGTTCTGTCACTGGTGGAGTCTCTCTGCTCCCCTTTAGTAGTAGCAGGTGTGATGCTGGCTGATGGGTTGTAACTGGCTCCACCTGCTACCTCCTCCTCCTGCCACAGCTAGTGCTGGTCCTCTAATCAGACACAAGAGGAGGAGCTGGAGAGAGAGAGAGTAGATGGCTGGGAGGAGCCACAGGCCGAACACCAGTTGACCATGCGCATGTCTTTGGAGTAAGAAAGCCAGAGTACCTGGAGAAGACCCCATGCAGAGACAAGAGGAAGATGCAAACTCCACTCAGAAAGATTCCTGATTTTAAAAAGGATCCCATGACCTTCTCACCCTAGCGGTGCACGAATCGAGACAAGCCTCGAGGGGAACGTTGTAAAAAACGGTTTCCTGAATTGAAACATGGGCCAAACAAAGTCTAAAGGATCACAGCTTCAGTCGAGAAATCTCGCCTTCTGAAAGGTTGAGGCCCCGCCTCCTCCTCTTTCTCTTCCTCCTCCTTCCTGTGACGCCACATTCTCCAAACACTCCATCCCCAGCCCAACCCCCCCAACACACAAATAGACCTCACATCCTCAGCGTCGTCTCTCTGCGTCTGCTGCGGCGCTGTGAGGGACTTCCTGTCATCCCTCCACCTGCTCTGCCGCCACCACCACCAGACCAGCAGCGCTAGAAGTCACAGCGCAGCCTTCACTCCCACCTGTCAGAGGGACTCGGAATCGAGCCGGCAGCCTTGTAATAAAAACATTAAGTCGCCCCCTCCAGCAACCCCTTCACCAACTCAACTCTGCACACGTGACCAACGCGCCAAACTGTCACTCGTCTCTCTGCTGCACATGCTGTTGTTGAACTTCACGCTCATATTTGTTAAATAAGAGGCAAACAGCCGTGGATGCTGCAATACATACATACAGTATATCTACACATATATTCCCTCATATCAGCGGCTCATATCAGGGTTGTAATTTGCGCATCGAAATTATGGGATCCACATTTTCCATGGGGTGATTTTAATGTAACCTTTTTGCTTTGTTGTAAAAATAGTTTCTGGAGACGATTACCGGCGAGGGCCATCAAATGAGACGCCGCAGCCGTGCTGGGAGATAAAGCGGCGGCTGGAGGCGCAGAGCGTGATTGGTTTTGAAGTGGGAGGGCTTCGCGTCAGCCGCAACAGCAGACGCCCTCCCCGGAGAGGCCGGCTCCTCGGCTTCCAGCGGCCGCTCGAGGACTTCTGAAGCGTCGGCCACTCGGCGTGGCGATGCGCTGCTCTGTCAGTCCGCTGAAATAATCACCACGCTGCATTTCATCATGTGAATCCTATACAGGCCCGGCAGTAAAGACCGTTGTTTGCTAAAGACCCAAGAGGAGAAATTAAAAAGATAGAAAAAGCGAGAGAGAAAAAACACAAAACTGGAGCCGTTTTCTCTTGATCATTGCAGAATAATTCAGCCTGCGTGGCATAAACATTGCCTTTCTGTCACTGAGTGATGCACGGGCGAGAACGCCTTTTTCATCACTGGGTTAAAATGGCACCTCTATTGGAGGTTTGCAGTGGTCACGCATGTTTAATGCATTCACAGCCACATGTGGGGTTGTGCTTCCAATCTGGGGTGTGATTCTTTATGTATGTTCCCTGCTGATGTAAGAAGCTTTCGATGCAACATTTCAGTCTTATGGCAGAAAATACTCTGCTGACCCCTGGCTGTTGAAAAACATTGGTTGTTATGGTCCATACGTTCCCTTCTTCAGTTCTGCGCTGTAAACCCAAACTGGGAAGCAATAAACATTCATTCTGCAGCTGACGCACACTGAGTGCAGTGTTTTTTTTTTTTTTTTTTAAAAAAAAACAAAACGTATTTATGCTAGAATGGCTCTATTATCCAAGTTGTAATGACTTTCTTCTGGCTTAGTTTTGCAAATATGTTTCAGTGCCAAAATTATCCACTCCCCTTCCCTGAAAAAAAAAAAAAAAAAAAAAAAATATATATATATATATATATGTATACATACAACAATGTGCAAACAGACTTTGGAGTTTTCTAAGCCTCCAAAGTCATAAAGTTCAACTATTTCTTACTAAATAGAAATAAATAGTAATAATGACAAAAAACCCTAACAGTAATATAATAGTAATCTGACATTTTATTTCATGCCAGGTTTTGTCACCTAGCATGTTAATGTGGACATCCCCTTCATCAGCATGAGATCCTATTTGCAGGAGACAATTGTAATGTATGGGTCACAGTAGTGATAGCGGCCCCTTTAAGAGACCCAAGGAAGCTGGTGTGTGAACCGGATGTTGCTTCCTGAAAAGGTGAGACTGGAAAAGAGCTAAATAAAAAAAAAGCCTCAGCAGTTACGATGTGGTCGGCAGGTTATTGGACATCACAACAACGACACTGAGACACAAACATGAAAGTTTATGACGAAGATTTGGCTGCTCTCTACTGGAGTTTGCTGCAGTTTGTGACACATGACCACCCGGTGGTTCACATGTAATCAACCATCTTCTTGCCGCTCCCTCACTTTATCACTTGCCACTGTTCAACTTTTAAGGGAGCCATAGGCTGCTGATCTTTGTCTCTTGTGCTTCTCCCTCATCTTACACCTGTGACTCTCGAGCTGAGTGGTTCTGCATGCACAGATTCGCCAGAGATGTCCAGCTGTTCATCGTAATAGCGCTTCTTCTGCATCTCTGGCTGTGAAAATGGAATTTCCTCTTTCAGATGAGGACGTTTTCCACAAGAAGGTCGTGCTTCCACATACGTGCAAGTAATAATAATGTGTTTGGTACCCCTCTATGATGTACACGTGTATGCATATTATCAGGTCAAGACTGCCACATCACTGACATTAATGAGAAATGAGGCTCACTATAAAAGCTGAAAGGTCAAAATGTATTTTTTTGATGAAATTGAACTCATTGATCCAAGTTACATTTGACCGTAAAAGACATTTAACCAAGGTCTTTAAAACAGAGCATGAAATATCATTTATTAGAAAAAGATGTGACCTACAGCCCCTTTTCCAGAACTGGAAAAGGGGCTGTAGGCATTAAATGGTCGTTTAATCCTGACATTTAAGGTTGGTGGATCAGCAACAGCATTGGCCCAAAGCTGCAGAATCAAATAAGACCTTCCAATCAAACAGAAATGTAAACTAGATCAGAAACTAAAACGATTAAATTATAAACCCCCGGTTTCCACATCTACATAATTCAGTCAACCAGTACGCTGTGACTAAGCCGCTTCAGTTGCTCTGCACTTCATCTGTTATGAGCCAACCATTTAATAAGCTGGAGAATGGAATATTTTGTTTGTAATGTCTGAGCCGATACCGCATGATACGCATATTATGTTAAGTTTAGCTGCAGAGTGTCACCTGAAAGATCTACAACAGCGCAAGATCACAAACAAAATTGTCATTTTGACTGAATGCTTCCCGAGAGCGCTGATCTTAACCCCGTGTGTATCATCAGCATATACGCCTGGAAAAATTCTGCTTTCCTCTTCCTCCCCGACTTGCATCTGGTGTGCGAGTGGAAACACCCGAGGCTGTCATGATGTAATGTGACATCAGCGGCTTCGTAGGTGCTGGCTGGTGCTGCCCCGTCAACGTTTACGCCGACGTATAAACGAGTCGTGTAGCTGTGAGCCAGCAGAAGGCGAGATTAAAACCCTGCCGTGATGGGTTCAAAGACGTGTTAAAGATGTGCGAACAAAGAGCATCTGCTCCAACCGTGTTTCTACCTAATTCTCCACAGAGCCGAAATCGAAGTCTTCAGGGTTTCTGGGTGATGGCTTGGTGTTATTGTGAGTCAGCGGTGAAAGTTAAAAGGATTGGGACACTTTCTCTAAAGGCCTCTTCTTTTGGGGGATTTTTTGGGAATCACCGGAACCTTTGTAGAACAGCTGGAATTTACGCTGCAAATTTCAGGTTGAATTTCTTTTTAGTTTCATCTTTAAAACCTCAAATTGATCAGAGGCACTTTCATGTCCCCTTTGAGTAGAAAGAGCCGAGAGGAACTACAGGTGTTTAGCAGTGACAAAGGCAGGAAACAACAAGCATGCTGTTAATAATGCCGGCCCGAGGGTGGCTGCTCCAGTGGTAGCGGCTTTATCAAAACTTGACAACTCCCCGATGAGACGACTTTCATGGAAGACCACCGAAGGGTTATTCTGTACTCTTGAACTGTCTTTGACAAGAATGCTGCTAAACACACCAGAAGGAGGCTTGACAATGGCACCACTGGCAGTGCAGCAATCTGATTGGACAGTCAACAAGTTTGTCCAAACAACTTTCTGTTGAGTAAGTAGATACATTCAAGTTAAAACAACATGATGTTTCAACATGATTGAAGAAAGACTAAAATCAGAGACTTTTGCAAAGACATTGCAACTTGACAAGACTCAGTCGTAAGTGAAGATGATGTTATTCGTCCATGTGCATATGGAGGGGAAAACATGCTTAAAACATTGATTCACCAGGAAGTTGCTGTTTTTTCGACTCGGTTTGTACCGGATTTCTTTACATTTACGTTTATTTGTTTTTTGCTTGAGCTTGTCCTGACAGAGCACGGGTACGATCGTGCCCCAACTCATTTGGGTTGGTCTCCTTGGACACGGCAGAGTGTCAAGAATTGTTTAGAAGGACTTTAATATAAAAACCCAAAACAAGCAATATTTTTTTGTTATTAGAGGAAAAAGCCAAAAACCATAGATTCTCTAATGTGTTATTTTCCAAAGTGTGAATTAAGAGGATTTAAGGGAATTCAATAATTGACGGGCTGCATGTTGAATAAATTGCTGGTCACTATAATTTGCTTACACTGAAACAAAATTCGAAGAGATCATGGTAACAGGGCACTTTTATAGCAATAATGTGGACTAAGTTAAAACTAAACAAACAAAAACTGCATTTGACCCAAAGTGAGGACTAATTTGCAGAGGTGATAGCGAAGCGTTAGATCGGTAAACACAATTCGTGCTCATTAAAGTCTTGCACTGGTGAACTTTGCTGCACAATAAGGACTCATAATGAGGCTATGCGGTGTGATTGCGCTGCCATCTGTTTTAATTTGACACTTCACGCAGCCCATATGTTCAGGTGGTGAATGTGTGTCAGCTGAGGGGACTGGAGACAGCGCAGTGCGTGCTCTCCAGTCGTTCGTAATCCTGCCATTGGTGCAAACCATTAGCCAACACAGTGAGCACAATACTGACCACAGGAATTAACTTAATATACCTCGGAGATATATTTTTTATTCTTCCGTTTTGAGAAAATTCAACAGTTTCAGTGAGATGTGAACTAAATTCAAAACAATCTTGTTCAACTTGAGAGCGCGCGGCGTGCAGCCACGCGTGACGTGATGGATGCTGCTGCTGGGCGGCGGGTCAGCGATGGACATCAGCCACCAACACCCCATCTGATCCTCAACCTTGCTCTCTCTCTCGCTAATTACCTTTCCAGAGTGAGGGAGATGGATTTGATGTGTTTCCCCGCAGACACGTGCAGCGGCTCAGGGTCCCGCGGGTGAGTAATAGCTTTCCAATGGCAATATTAACCTCCCGAGCAGGCAGAAGTGCTAAACGTCTCCTCTAATAATGACACAAGAGCTGCCACGCCAGGGGTCGGACGCTCTTGGCAACGAGCGGAATTATTAAGGAGAACGAGTTAGAAATCATTTCTGGAAAAAAAAATAAACCAAGCACCATTTTTAAAGCTGATTACAACTGGAGAATATTTTTTTCCAACTTAAACTGAAACCCCATGAAATCAACTTAAAAAACCTAAAAATAAACCACACAGGTGATTTGTATGCTGGCCATGTATGCGATTTTGAAAAAAAAAAAAAAATGCAACTGGGCTCTCAAATGGTTGTGATACATTAAGCAAAAAAGGGATAGTTCATTCAAAATTGATATTTCACTCTTCTACGACTCACCACTTCATGGATTCAGGCTGCGGCGACATTTTCTAATTCATGGAACCACTCTGAAGTTTCATGGTGGAAGAGAATTTCCCACCCAGCATCCCTATGGATTCAGAGGAATAAGAAAAAAGCCCAAGTGCTGTTACCCAAATGTGTGAAATATTCAACACTCTCATTTGTCAAGAGACAGTTGAGGCCATGTTTCTGGCAAAAATATCAACTTGGAGGCAAATTGCAGTATGCTTTGTTTTGTTTAAACATAAAAACACGTAGTTGCCATCCGAGTTCACTTAGGGTTTTATTTGTGCTGTTCTCACAGAGTGGGGAAAAAAACACTTTTGCTCTCTCATTTAATTAAATCAGGGGTGGCAAAACTTTTTTTGCAATGGGCCACATGACAGACCTGCATCGTGTCGGCAGCCAACGAAAGTTTTGTTGACGGGGGTGTGTGTGCTGGTTGGAAATTACGCTAACGTCCTGGCATTTTCTTTGTTGACACCTGGGGAGCGGGGGGGCCGAAGCACGCTATCGCTGTCGCGCTACGCTAACGTGCCGCCAAAGTTTCGTTGGCGGGGGGGTCGATTTATGACTGGCTTCACGCAGGCCGGACAGAGACACGCAGCGGGCCGGATGTGGCCCGCGGGCCGTAGTTTGGCCATGCCTGAATTAAATGAAAAGAAAAAGAAAAAAAGTCACTCAAATACAATTAATTAGAGTGAGCCTCTATACCAAGAAATATACATCACAACCAGACATTCACTCTCAAGGAACATATCATATTAAATGCAACTCTTGATTGGACTTTAATTATTTTTTGTATTAATTAGAAATGTGAATCAAATGATTGGATTGGCCAAATGAAACCGCAGAGGAAAAAGGAGGTGGCGACAGAGCAGTAAAATGTGAAATGCAAAAGCACACGACCAACCGACTCAGTCCCTGATACCTGGAAATTGTGTATGCATGCATTGAAAATAAACTGACTGCAATAGTTCAGCAATGTCGTAGTTTAATTCTAAAATGATAACCAATTTCAATGAAATTATCTTCTGTCTCCTGGAGCTCTCATGAATGCTGTGGGCGCAGTCAAGTCTCCAGACTGAACTGTGAAAAACCTGATGTGTGATTGAATTGTGGTCATTTTCCTAACAAATCTTAAAAATTGAGAAACTTGTTTGTTTACTTCCGAAATAGACTAATGTGCTGATGAGAGAAAGTAAAAATGCAATTTGTCCAAGGACTGGCACAACAAAATTTGTTTTTGATTTTGTAAATGATGCATAATATGAGTAAAAACAATACATGCCACAGAAATATATATAAATATATAAAAATTTTTTATATATAAAAAACATCCCTACTTTTTCAGTGTCTGCACTGCCAAAATGTTCAGCTTTGTCAGTGGGTGAGTTTAAATTGAGTTATAAACCATCTTTCATGAATTCAGTGTAACAGGCAACGGTGCATCACGAAGCAAGGAAACAGCGTAAACAACAAACAGCAGTTTGTCTTGTGTTGGTTAGTAGTGCAGTGGTATTTAGCCTTACAGTATCCAAAACTGTCCCCTATAGGGACAGTTCAGCAAAAACTGAAATCTATCGCATTTGTTCCTCACCCCTGTGTTGAGGTGTGAGGTTTTGTACCACATGTAGCTGCTCTGGGGATTCCTAGATGGAAAGATTTCCTCCTGGACAGTAACTGAGTGGAGGCGTGCCATGCCCCCCGCCCACCCGCACCCCCCTACCCTCTACATTGGACTCCATGTGCTTCCATCAAGTGGAATTCTTCAGCGGTTGCCTGGAGGAAAATCAAAACTGTACTGCACAGGGGTGAGATGCAACGGGGCGACAAAGTGTCACTTTTTGGTGAATCCTAATTCATCTCACGCTAGTGAGGACAGTGATCTTCCACAGCGGCGATGATGTATCTACAATCCACAAGCCCACATGATCCGACGTGTGTCTGCCTGATTGTGTCGGCGGCGGCCCTGCAGGAGCTCTGCTGCCGCCGCCGTCTTCATATCTGAGCAAACACACAGCTGCAAATTAACTTTCCTCCCCGTCTGACATTTACGTTTAGTTTTCATCTCCCCGGGGAATCTGACAGGGCGGTTAAATGAATCTCTCTGTTTATTTATAACACACGGCTCCTTGCTGGCTTGAAATATCACTACACTTATTTATATCTGCTCTTTTTGACTTGAATATCGAAGAGAGATTAAAAACATTTAAAACAAAGACAATATCTTTTTTTATGCTCAAACAAATAAAAAAAAATCAGCCGTTAGGTCAAAATAAGCTACTAAAAAAAAGCAGCCATAAATTTATGAACGGAAAACAGAATTCATGAGGAAAGTTTGTTAGTCTCTTTTGATTGTGAGTCTGTGAGCAGCTGTGAGCAGAGAGACGGAGAGATGACATTTTACACCAACAAATGATACATGAACACAAGATTTTTTTGGGGGACAGCTAAATTTCCTCCCTCAAATCTGCAAACAGAAAAATAAATCACTCAGAGTTTTACAGAAAAGAAACAGATTTAATGGGGATCAGCTCAGACACGCAGCAGGTGACGGCAGATATGAGAATCTCCGGCTTTAGCTACTCGCAGCCTTTGCGTGCTGAACCGCTGCAGCAGATCACAGATACGAAGTAGGCCGACCGTGACGCGTGTTTCCACATGCAAATGTGCGCACGCTCCTGCTCTGAATCGCAGAACAGCGGGCGCCCTTTCTTTGAAAAACGCTCACAATGGCTGTGTTGAAAACATGGCAGAGCCTTTCTTAAAGAAAACACTATTACCCATATCAGAATGTCCCATGTAGCCTCCCAGCTAGGAGCCCAAATATGTGATTGAACAGAACAATCAGTGTGGGTGATTCATGTGAGAACACATAGGAACACACAGTGAATGTTTTAGTAGAAAAAAACCAACAAGTTTCTACTCAAATTGGACCGCGTCATGTCGTGGTTACCTTGATAACATCATAAAAGAAGAATGGAAACTGTTTATTTTTGATGTTTGTTGTTGTGCTGTTTCCATTGTATGTGACTGATTTTACATTACATTAGAACATTGAATTCTTTTTCTCCTTGAAAATCCAGAACTGTTACACACATACAGGTGGGGCTCAAACATTCCAAGCATCATTTCACTCGCACGTGGACAGACAGACAAAAAGAGGAAGCGGAAGTTGAAATAAAATGAAAATTGATTGCGCCAATTTATGCAGATGACATTCAAATATATTGTAATGAAGGCATTACAATGATTTAATGCGTCACTATGAGGCTGTGTTAAATTATCCACGTCAAGCTCAAGAATTTATGTCCAATAAATTCTACTCTACAGACACGCGGATGTCCATAAATTAAAACACGGCCACCTCTCCCGGTGTTGCTGCACCAGTGCCGACGACGGGAACAGAAACAAGGGTCCAGTCATCCAGTGTCCAACCTGCAGGCATTTGTTGAATAACCTGCAAAAAAAAAAAGGCAAGACAACAGGAAGATGTGCTGAAATTTCCTCCCTGTCTGCGTGCTTTGGTTTTTTTTCTCAGTCGGTGAATTTTTGTATCCAGCAGAGGAACATCTGAGGTTCACGCGAGTCACAAGGTTTGTCAAGCAGCAGCGACCAGCACTGCTCCAGGTAGGAGAACAAGAGTCACTTCTACACAAGGTCACAAGGGCAAATTCCAACCGGGACAAAGAAATGGTACAGAAGTAGCTGGTGTTAAGAAAACACACACACACACACACACACACACCAGAGTGTTGCCCCTCTCGTTGACTTTATTAAGACGCCAACCTATGTTTACTACAGACATAACCCACCAAAAACGTCTCCACTCAGTGAACAACATGGATTTTTTGGGGCGGAAAAAAAAGAGAAAGTTCGACGGGAGAATCTGCAATTTCTTTCCAGCTCCCAACACCCGCGTGTAGTGAACAGATAAAGACGAGCTGTACACTCACCTACATAAATAATTCATTGAGAGAGTAGCTCGCAGCCTACGGTGCTAATGTTGCCTGCTGTAGTGCAAAAATCTGCAACCGGTGGCTAAACCTATTAAAGTTTGATGAGTTTAAGAGTGACACATTGCCCGACAGGGTCACTTAGCATTTGAAAAAAAAACAAAAAAACAGCGAGCGTGATCCGCTGCTCCTACTGACGCTGCTCAACGGCCGTGATTATTCTCAGTGGCTCAGATCGGCCAGCGTCCGTCTTGTGACTCCATGAACCACGTGTTACAAGGTCTCTGTAGTTTTTACATTTCTTTTCTCCCTCCTTTCAATAGAAATACAGGACACGCTTTGATGAATGGCAGCGTCTACTGGCATCTGGTATTGACACGAAGTCGGAGCAGCCACAGAGCAGGAAAATGAGAACTGGTGGAGGGGTGTGTGTGTCGGAGGGGACTCTGTGTGTGTGTGGAGGGGGTCGTGTGGGGGCGGGGGTCGATGAATTATTAATATCTTTCTCTCACCCCACAATATGGCCCACGCGTCGCTCCTACGGCCAAGGTTCTTTTGACAACATGGCGCCTGGAACATCTCTCTAACAACTTTGTTTTTCCCTGTTCCTGATTCGTTGCTCTTCTTTGCTCTGGTCGTACCATCACTAGTCATCTCCTCTTCTGGTATGACACCGTGCCTGCATTGGTCTTTGAGATCGCGGTGGTTCCTAAGATTACAGGCAGCACTGTGCTCTATCGCACAGGCAGCGAAGACGCTGACCTTTCCAGTGCGAAAATGGGTTTAATTAAATTTTCCAGTCAGCCAGTCAGTCATTTCAATAAAAAAAAATATATGTAATAATATATATATATATATATATATATATATATATATATATATGTAGAAATGTCACTGTGCTCCCCTTCAGGTTGCATGTTGCCTCTGATCTTTTGCCCCGTTGCTATGAATGTGTTTCTAGACACCTTTTCTGTGAAGCAGTAAGAAGTTATGATAATGACTTTTCACAGCAGTCCAACTTAAATGCCAGGTGTCAACAAAGATAGAATCAGTCAATCAAAAAATGTCCAAAAATGACAATATCAAGTCAGAGGCCTCTCAGACTGGCCACAGTTTGATAGTGCGCATAAATCGGCCTTTACCATGAAAAAAGAAACCTTTGCAACGATAGTCTTGGTGACTAAGTGCTAGAGACAAAGGTAATTGGTCAAAAAAAGGAAAAAAAAGCCCATTATTCTGAAATTATACAGACAGCCAGGAAACGCATCATCGTGTTGATGTAGGATAATGAGGCGGGAGAACGCTCTGCTGACAGCTGTGGTCAGAGCCTGTGAACTGTGGGCCTGCGCAAATGGATGTAAATAGGAGTTTAGTGGTGTGTAATCAGAGGGGAGCAAGGGGGAACGGATGAATAATTCACACAGGCCTCATCTTTTCACTCACTGCTGACATTTAGCGGCTCTAAGAGAGATAGAGGCACAGCGCTGGACCTCGACTCTTGGCATTTTGTTGGTCAGGTCAAAGGATTTTTTCTTCTTCAGCGAATCTGTGTGAAGTCCCGTTTTTATTTTTTAACAAGATGATGCATGTGGAGAAAAGAGAGAAAGAAAACATCATAAGGTCACTGTCCGCATAAGTCATAAACTAATCGCTTATATCTCCATTTTTAGTGCATTAATGTGAGGAAGTATGTGGAAAAGGCAATGGAATGTTGTCGCACTCAAAATTGTTGTTTTTTTTTTTAAAAAAAAAAGTGTTGAACAATTTCATTTTATCAGCCATCAGCCAATGAATATTTGTGATTGGAAGCATAAGAGTTGTAATTAGCAACGTTAGCTTACTTCTACATCGGCCAGCTAGCTAGCTAACTATTTAGTTGTACTCCCAATGCTGCAGGTATGTGTTTTAATCAGGCATTAATGTTGTGTGTGTTTGATTGCTCTGTGACATAAAGATAATGTGAATGTAGTCAAAGCAGGCAAGAGAGTATTGGTCAAAAAAAAGTTTGAGCAAAAGCAAAACTACAGGAGATTAATTTTAGACACGTTGTAGAAATGCACCGCATTAGAGTGCACCAACACTAACAACTAATTGAAGTTTGTGATTTAGGACTCAGCTAATGAGTCGTGTTGACAAGGAAATTAGCTTCCAATAGTTGCAATATGATGAAAAAAATACAGGGATGCATTAAAAGTCTGCAGTCATTAAGGATATGTGTCTTAATTTAGAAAACATCTGGCGATGTTTGGGAACGTGATAGGAGCTAACAGGTGAAGCAGATGGTTTATTGCTGTGGATAGATATTGTAGCACACGCTGGCACTAATTTGTGTCTTCTGACTGTCTCTAAACATTAGACCTCAGATGGATATCGGCAATTACAACGATTTTTGTTTTGGTCCATTTCCACCACACCTGCAGCCTGCTGTAGAGCGACTGTTATTGAATGACTTTGGTCCAAAGTGTTGGCTACACTGCCATGAATGCTGGCACTGAAAATGATGTCTCACTTAGGGCTAAATATGGTATTTTATTGATTCAAAACATTTTTTATTTAACTTTTAGATAATTGAGAAGAAAACACATGGAAATAAAAAGAAAATCCCATTTTAAACAGCGTCTTGGCAAAAATAAGCTGCAGTAAAACCAATGCAAAACTGATTTTTAAGCAATGAAAGTATAAATGAAAGCAGTGGAATTTGAAATCAACAAGACCAAACTAATTAAAATGTCTACAGCCAGCTGTGTCTGCTTCCAAATACATTCAAATCCCTTTAAATTCATTCGGCGAGACCAACTCTTTCACTTTAAGGTCTTTCTGCAATTTGTGAAATTAATCAGAATCAGAATCAGAATCAGAAATACTTTTATTTATCCCGAAGGAAATTCTTTTCGTAAAAGGATTCCAGTCAACTTAAGAAATGTACATAAAATATAGAAGCATGCAACTAACTAAGTAAAAATAAAACAATAGAAAATTAAGTAGCTAACAGAAAAAAGGGTTAAGAGGTGCAGCAAACAGTTCAGTTCTGATCTCAATGACAAACATTTCTGATGATTGAGTGAAATCGTAACTTCCTGCACTCTTCTGATTCGACATGAAAATATGCCGGTGTTTAAGTCCGGTCATGATGATTAATGAATTCTGGAGAAGACAGTTTATCAAGGGACTCAAAACATTTGTGTTTGACTCCTGCAGTTGAAGGGGAAAAAAAGTAAGAACTGCAGCCATATAGAATATTTATGTGCTTGTGGGTTGAGAGAACCGGTGGATCTTCTGCCGCGGCGAAGATAAAAAAGACCAACTCCTTGAAAGATAAATCCTTGGGGAGGTGGCTTCTCTCCTGCCTGAAGCGTGTTTGCTTGTCTCCTCTCCAACACGGCCAACAACCGTGCGCAATCGATACCCAACAACAAAAACCACCAACAGATGTTGTAATAATTCAATGGGAAAAAAAAGTTAGAAAGTGTATGTGTGTGTGTGTGTGTGTGTGTGTGTAAGAGTGTGTGTGGTGGTGGTGGGGGGTGGGGGGCAGATTTCTAACTGGAACTGTGGATCTGTACATTTGGAGCTGCATGGTAACAAAAAAAAGGGGGGATGGGGGTTTAGTGGCAGGCAGCCTTGTGTTTTGTTGACTGAGTGAATCCTGCTGTGGTTTTAGTAAAGTAGTGACCGTGAGAGAATACTTTGAGTAATTTGGAGGTACCAACAGGAAGTGCAGGAGGACAATAGTTGTCAGAACGGTGACTAAGATGACGACTGATCATTTTATCATTCAAAAGGCAGTGGCCATGACCACTGTGACAGACCAGAGATAAATGGCCGCCGTGGCTACATCCATGCTAATCTCTTATTAGCCTCTTCTTCTTTTCAGAACAGCTTCTATTTTCCAGCTCTTCTTCTGTGTTTTTAAGCACCGTAGAGCAGTCAGTCACTTCCTGCTGTCCTCTCTCCCGAACAGCAGCCCACAAATCAATTGCTCTCAACAGCACAGCCCACCCACCACTTAGCGGCTTCTTGTTATGTCTTCCTCATCCATCATATTTGTCAGCTTTTTTTTTTTTTTTTTTTTACATTTAATTTTCACTTTGTTTTGTGTTGCCCAGTCTGCCTTGGTAGCAAGAGGGGCAACTGAATTATTTGCTGATGTGCGGTGATGTGCTGCAGCAAGAATAGGAGAGACACACAGTGAGCGCTGTTATCATCTCCAAAGAAGATTTATTCTTCTGCATACTTTAGGTATTAACAACAGAATGCCAATCAATGGCCTTCTACTTCAGTCACTTTTTATAACATGGCCGTAATATGAGTTATAAAAATGTAATAAATCAATTAACATGAAATTAAACAAGACAAACCCTCTAAATAAGGTTGCTTTATAAAAAATTGTTTATACAGTACCTTGAGTGGCCACTGGGAAAAATTGGCGCGGCGCCATATTTCCAGTCCGGTATCCAGTTCTTATAATACATCCATGAGAGACACACGTTGAGCGCTGTTATCATCTCCGAAGGAAGATTTATTCTTCTTCTGTGCTCAACCGCTACTCTATGCCACAAGCGCCGCTGCGCCCTCCAGTGGATGGATATGGAACAACTACACAGAAACAGAAACTACTCTGAAAGCATAGATCTGTAACTCGGAAAAACAAACATAAGCAAACAAAAATACATAATAGGGTGTCTGTTTTTATCTGTTTTAGTCTAATATAGCTCAACTTTATTTGTCTGGACAACTGATTTCCACTCTCCACATTTGCAAAATTCTGAATAATCCATGCTAGAACGAAGTAGTTTGCCGTCTAAGGTGCAGGGTGTCACACCTTCACTGCTGGGCTGATAATGACTGAGAGCATCGGGTGTGTGACCGTGTGACAAATGTTTTAGCTCACTTTGTGTTAGTGCATAATTAAGTTTGCTTTGACATCTCCAACAGCGGTGCGACAGCGTTAATGAAATGAGCCGCCCAGCAGCTCCCTGCGTTGGCAGACTGCAGGCAACACGTGAGAAAGTGGGGACAGCAAACACGGTTGTCTGCTGATAAAAAACACACAACTTTTTTAGCAGATCCGCCAAATTATTTCCTGCCTGCTGTGACTCACAGCCACGAAAACTACTTGTCGACGTGCTAATTGTGTGATTAAAGGTTCCCCAAAAATTAGAATTTCAACCTTTGACAATCATCCTTTCAAACTTCATTGGTTTGACCTGATCAAATCTGAAGAATCTGTTTGGTTCGATTCATGTGGGACATAAACTCGCTGTAGCAAAAATGTCAGGGGTGAATTTTTTGGGGATGAACTTTTTAAAGACATACTGATTGTTTGTCTCCGATAATATCTTGATTTTCTGTCAATTTTGGTATTTGGCAAATATTGATTCTGTTCCCCCAGTTTGAACCCACTTGTCACCTCAGAAGTATCTTGGGAAAGTCAAAGGTATGTTTGTGGGATTGGAAGTATGGTTCATTAAACCAAAATGCCAAATGGGAGGTGAACAGTTTCAACAAAGTGACAAAATGGGACAAGTATATTATGCTCAACTAATGGGATAAACATAGATTTCATCCCTTTGAAATATGATTCATTTATGATATTCCCAAGTGTTGTTCTCCTACTTAATTGATTGGAATGCTGTACTTTAGTCCAGTTTTTCCACTTGCGACTCTGTTGCACAGTTTTGTTTCCAGTGGACATCACATGGTCAGCAACACAGCACATCAACTGACACAAAGACGTTAATGAATTTTAGTATTTTTTCTGTTGCTTTGAAGTTCCTTTAGGCTCTAATCAAATTCAAATCAGACTAAGTGTAGTAGTACTTTGGACCCTGTTGGTCTGATCAGGATAAAACACTTTATAAAACACTTTAGCAAGCTGAGCTAAACTGAAGGCAACTAATTGATTCAAAAAAGAAGCTTTAAAACACATGAACTTTAAAGGCACTTATACAAATGGGAAAGAGAAGAAGAATTAAAACAACTAACAATTTTTGTCACCGTTAGACTGCAATTTACACGTAGTTTTCATCTGTTTATGAACAAACAGTCCATTAAAGTGATTTTCTCTCGCTCGTACACAACGAGCCCAATATGTCCATTTTCCTCCGCAGGGTTGGTGGTCAATACAAATGACTGATTGCTTGAAAAAACAAAGTCACTGTACACCTGCTGGTGGATTTTCCAGCCGTGCGCACTTTGAATGGTGACACGTCAATGGCCAACCATTATTGCAAACCCTTCACCCGGCAATTATGTGTTCATATTCTGCAATTATTTTTTGTTTTCAGGTTCAAAAGGCGACAGTGGTAATATGTTAAAGGCAACTGCTTCGCACCCGACACCTGTTAACGTGAAAAACAGCTGCTTGTTGGTTTGAAGAGAAAGGAAAGCTGCAGGTTCTATAAATCACAAAGCCACGCGGGGAAATACCTCTCCAAACCGCTGGGATCAAACACAAATGTAATCCTCTCAGGGATAATTTCAGGCGGCTCTACTCTGCAGCTTCAGGTCTATTTTGGTTACATGAAATGAAATACAAAAAAGTAAACTAAAACAAACCAGCAGGTTTTTATTATTTTAGCACAGATGACGTATTGTGGCTGTAAAAGTGAAGCTTGGAGAGAAAAACAAAACAAGCAAAACCTTAAAACCTTCGAGCTGCAACATCACTGGACAGATATCAGCAGGTCTGATCTGATTAATTGTTGGCGTTCCCCGAGCAGCCACTGACTTTCGACCAGGAACTTCCATTATCAGACATGAATTCATATACATACATTTTCACTTATAAATGCGAGTAAAGCATCAGATCATTAAAGGGGATGAAGTGGGTGGGACCACCTTATTGCCTGTTTAGCAGCATCCCAAGAGGTCAGTCAGTGCATAGCTGTGTGTGTGTGTAGGTGCATGTGTGTGTGTGCGTTTGCTGGTGTGTTATTATGCAATAGGAAGACAATTCTCACTCTTTTGCTGTTTTCAAAGCACATTTTCAGGTTCTTACAGAAAATCTCCCACAATCCCACCCACTGACATGTGAATACAGTTGACTGCCATCAGGATTGTAACACTGAGGCTGATATAGAGAAAGAACTCAAGCTAGTTAATGTGTTATTACACGGTGCATGTTGTTTAATCAATTCTAGCCCAGTGTCGTAAAATCTTGTTTTTTTTATTATTTCATTTTGCGGGATAACACAACAGCTTTTTTGTGAGTTAGTTGTAAACTTATATAGCTTCATTGACTCTTCCAGCACCTTTTCACTGCAAATAGTGCATCACATTCATTTTTACTCATCTGTTCTCTGATGCTTCTGAGACAAACTCTTTTTGTTTTAATCGTTGATGTTAATTTTTATTTCACATTTAACCAATCCCACAATGTTCTGCAGTGTCATCTTTATGGACACAGTGCAAAAGGCACTTATTTTAACAAATTAAAAAATAAAACAAATAAAAGAAATCTACAGCTTAGTCCTTGTTTCAAATGAGCTGTTGCGCAAGGCAGCTTTCCCACCTTGCGTTGCCATGAATACAACAGCAAACACCTTGAACACACTGCAGGACAATTTACAGGAAACCACATTCCTTTTTCCTTACTATCCCAATTAGAGGTTCCCTTTGATGGCCTGGTCGTGTATTCCAGCATTGCACATGCTGCACATGGATCGCAATCTTTGCAAAAGGAAACAAAGTAGCAGAAACAACAAAAAGTACTGGTGGAGGCTGTTGACCTTTTCCCTCTGGAAGAATTATAACCAGAAGAGATTTCCATCAGTATATAAGCGGAAAACACACCAATTATAGAATGTGTGCTTGGAATGTGGCGCTTCCTGTTTCACGCTGATAAGAAGAGACAACGTGTGAAACAAAAGGCTCAAGACTTGATGCATCCATGGTCACCTCTCAATAACAACAAGACTTCAGTCAGAAATGTGACCTCACGGTATAATTTTCTCATCGTATTTTAAATCACATGTTTGGAATGGATTTCATTTTTCTATTGAACAGAAGAGATAAGCAAATTTTGAAGGTGTCACCTTGAGCTGCCGTGAGAGGAAAAAATGCTCTCAACGACATGAGAAGAAATACTGTATGGGAGCAACGTCAATCAGTAGATTGGCACTTAAAGAAAGCATTGTTACGTTATAACGTTTTCTTTTTTTTTTAATCTTGTGAACTGGACCTTGAGTCTGTAATAATAATAAAATCAAAATCAATCAAATCAATAATGTGGAAAAACCCAGTTGAGTGACTGAACAGATGATACATTGACATTATAGCATCTTGGACTCATTAGCCCCTTGGACGTGGCTACTTTCTGGACCTTCGCTGCTACAGCGATGGAGCAAACAAGGAAGCAAATTTTTGACACTGATCAGAGCGGGCGGCTCTGCTTATTGTTCTCCAGCAGCTGCAAAATTAAATAAAAGCTGCAACCTGTCCTTTGGGCCGCAAGACCCAGTTCAGTATTAGACCAAATTCGATCTTAACTTTCCCAGAAGAGCGAAAGTAGTTTCCACGTCCCTGTATCTAGCTGCTTTATGAAAACAAAATTCGAAAAATAACGTGAGAGGATCTGACAGTATTGAATAAGAATGATTAAAATTAGCGATAATCGTTCCCACAAAGACTCTAAGTCACTTAGTGGTCTATTTTCCGTCAAACATACGGGTTTATAATCCATACAAAAGAACTTTTAAAAAGGGGGTTTGTTTGAAAGAAAAGCACAGCCTGTCATCAGAGTCACTTAAGAGTTGCAAGCTGCCAACTGCTGAGTGCCACAGCAGAAAGATCTCGAGCAAACACAGCGAGAAAAGTCCCAAACTTTCATCTCATTTGCAGCCGGAGGGAAGAAGAACAGGAACCTTTGAATTTATAGAAGTCATTGTTCTCAGATATTGCTTTGTCGGGCTTTAATCATCACTGGGCTCCTACTCCCTCGAGGAATATGGACAACCGTATTATAATACACACATTTTACGTAGCCCTGCGATGAACTGGCGACTTGTCCAGGGTGTCACCCTGCCTTCGCCCTAAGACAGCTGGGATAGACTCCAGCAGACCCCCGTGACCCTGAATAGGAATAAGCAGGTATAGGAGATGAATGAATGAATGAATGACATTTTACGTATTATACTGACAGTGTTCTTTGACTGTAAAGTGATTCCCCATAGATTAGACTGTTCTTCATCTAGACGTTACTGGAACTCCACTGTCAAACACTGCACTATAACCCGAAGGCATGTACACTGCGATGTACTCTTTACTTCCCACCCAGTCTTCCCTTCCTGCCTTCTTCCTCCGCATAATAACACATATGTGCAATTCACGTATTGTTTTCAGCTCATTTGTTTGGTATGTGTTGTGGTGTTGGAATACTACTACGAGCTTTATTCTTTTCTTTTTATTTTACAAGGGTGAAATAGGTGTTAAAATTTGATGAGCTGGAAAAGAAAAAAAAAGTATTTGGCTTACAATGATGGATTTGACCCCTGAGGATGTTTAGAAGAGAGTCAGAGGGTAAAAACCATCTTAGGGAAAAGAAACACTGGGAACAGAGGAAACCACAGCAAGTATTTGGTTGGAATATTTGGCAGTTTTGACAGTCAGTTAACCAACATGAAAGTGTTTCACATGTATCGGTTTAATTAATGTTAATAATGTTTAATTTCACTTCATTCTTTGAAGTACAATATGAACAAAGCCTCATCTACGCTTTTTTTTTTTTTTTTTTTTTGAACTAAAAGCCTCTAAGGGCCATTAGTTCCCTCCCTTCCCCTGTTTTGCACATTGGTGTCTAATAAAGACTAAAAAGCCCAATCATATGCCTTTCAGAAACACATTAAAAACATTTATTTTAGAGATCAGCATGAGGGAAAAGAAATTACCAGTCCAATGTTTCCAATTTAACAGTAATCCTGTCTGCCAATTTGGAAAGAGCAGGAGGTTTGGGGGAGCAAAACACAAATAATGGATTCTCAGAGAAGCGCATCATAGTAATAAAAGTCAATATAGATTAGACTGAATGCTAGCATAGCACTCTGACCTGAATTTATAATACCAGTTCAGAAGGGTTTTCCACTGTTCCCAAATACAACAGGGCTGTTTGTGACCGTCAGCTCCACTGATCTAGCGAAGAGAATTAACAGCAAAGTGTAGAAAATGGCCCCAATCTATTGTCCAGATGTGTTGCTCATTCCTCCTGGTTAAAATCTCACAACATACTGCTTAGGTTCAAAATGATGATCAAAAAAATCTCTTGAACACATTCACACATTCAAACTACATTTCAGCACTGAATTCAGAGCATTTTTGGTTACCCCCAAACTATCCAAACCTGTATGAGTGTCATTAAATGTAACTGAATGTCAGTCATGGGTAAGAGAGCGGTATGCAGACCTTCTCACCTGTACATCTGAGAAAAGGATCTCTTCTATTTTTAGTGTCATGTCATTGTTTTCCTACTGAAGAAGAAGAAGGAGAAGAAGAAGGAGAAGACGACAACGCCAAGGAGGTGTGTTCAAAATAAAGAGAGAGCAGACGGCCACCTGACAGATACCTGAGGAAGAAAAACAGAAAGATCATTCTAGGAGTCACACACACAGACATCGTTAGAACTTCAATGATAAAAAAAAATATTCTCCTCAGTGACAGACACTCAGGTCCAGTTTGATAAGCTGTCTGTAAAGATTTTCCAGGTTTGCTCTTATCCTAAAAGTGGCTATTATCTTATATCTCCTTTGTTATTAAGCCCTGGGTTTTCAATCGACACTCAGAACAATGAGTGCAGGAGGAGTGTTGATAGGAGCTGGCTGGCTGGCTGGGTGGGTGGATGGATGGATAAATGGATGGTGGGATGACTGAGGAAATCATGATGATGAGCTCTGGTGCCACTTTAGTGTAGATGTGGTAAAAGCAGTGAGTGTCACATAAGTGCTGTAAATTGCCCTTAAATCTCGACTAATATCAACACATCCCACATAGCTCAATTGGAAAGAAAAAAAGAAACTCAGCCTATGATGGGAAATGCTGTTTACATGATGTGTGTAAAATTTGAGATCCTGTCCTAAAGGGAATAATAATGGTAGAAATGCTCAGTTTCATTGTTTCTCATCAGCGGTGCTCATCTATGTGCAGTCATCTCACTGTTACTGACTGAATGCTTCCCTGCAGGGAAGCACGTCGCTGAGCTGAGCCACAGCCCTCAGAATCCCATGTGATACGGAGGCAGGTGTGTGCGCAGGTGGCTCTGCTCGACTCTTCAGCACTGTGAGCCAAAAACATTCCCAGCAGTGTTTTGGGGCCTCTGGAGAGGCAGCAGTTAAGTACTTGGCGCCTTCGGTTGTCATCCTCATTTGCAACCAGTTCCAGTTTAGGCGCCGAGGGACGTGGGCGGACTGTGCCGGTGCGTTCAAGGAACCCGGGCGTGCAGGTCAGAGGGACCAATCCGGGAAAGGCGCTGGCAGGATGCCTACCTCCAACGCTGTTATGGCGGCACGCCCACAAAAGTTTGGCAGAGTTTGAAGAACCCCTGGGAAGGTTTCTGAAGTTTCTCTTCACTCACTCGAATGACGGAAGGGATTCACCTGTGATGAGGTGGAAGTCGCCACACATCAAGTGCAAATTAAAGGAATCACACTGGTGCAAGTACAAGACTCCACCCCCTGAGGCACCGCAGTACAAAACATCTTTCCCTTCAACTGCCGCCAGTTACTGCTAGTGCTGTGCTGATCCTTACGATACCGATATCAGTCTCGTAATGAAGTGTCAGTAGGAAACTTGTCAGAAAAAAAAATGGATCAGACTAAAGGGGAAGACTGCAAATGCATTTTTTAAAAAATCTCTTCATTGTTTTATTTGTCTTTAGTGATTGTAATACACAAATTGGGGTTTGCTAGTTGGCTGCAGGTTTTCCCCCAGCACCATCTTTTGTAAATTAAAATAAAGTGAGGAGCTCAATATAAACTTTACCACCCGTGACAATAACCCTGTAAATTCTACTCGCGTAAAGCTTGATGACAAAGTAAGGTCAATTGGAGTTGGGTGATCGAGATGTTGTCCTGTCAGTGCTGACAGCAACATTTTTTTTTTTAAAACAATTTCATTGTTTGCTTGTTATTTTTTGTCTCGTCTCTACACCTGCACTGAAACACTGGGGACAGATAAAGAAAGAACATTTGTTGTTAAAAGTGCCTTTGAGAGATGAAGACTTCACGGTGATACATGGCTCACCTTGGCGTGACTCTGCTTTATCACTGAAGTCCACACAGTGTGTGATGCCCACAGTCGACCGATAACAGGCTGCGGATCCGCTGTTCACTGAGGTAAAACAAATATTGCAAACAAATGTCTATGAAACATTTGAAATCACAGTTTCTGAGTGTATAGTTCAACAGTATCATCAGCTGTACAGGGATCAGTTGTTTTTTTTTTTTTTACCTGCACTGGTGAGCAGTTGCTAAACAGGTGTCTTAAAAGGGGTTGCTCAAAGGAAAAGCCTAGATTTTTCTATTTACTTTGTTGGCAATTTCAAATCAATGTAACTGTTGTGTAGTTTTACAGATATGGTGACCACATAACACATCAAAATAAGTGGTCCCATAAAAAATGGCCTGCTGCGTCCTCCAGACACTTTTTTGTTCTTTATGTTGTTGTTTATTTTTTATGTTATGCTACTTGGCCTCTATATTTACCCCGTGGCTTGAATTCTCTCCATCTGTGAAACTCCGGGATGGTCACGTGGTTAGGAAAATGTCACCAGATCCTCCATCAGCATCAACCTGAATTAAAATAAAATACCTTTTTTGTGTACGAACTATTTCTTTGGCCCATTACTTCCTTCTGATTCCAGTTCATTTAAAAGCATCACTTCACTTCGTTAAGCCCCAGCCATCAGTCATCTATATGCATCTGAGCGTGGCGGAGTTCGCGGGCGAGCTCTTTGTTGTTAATCCCAACGGCTGCGGCGTGTGGGAGAGCAAACGGGATGAGAGAGGGCTTTTATACTGAGGGGGCCACCTGAAACCTGGAACGGTGACATCGATCCTGCCTGCAGCACAGTTTTGTAATGAAAAAAATTTTGTATTATGATTTTGCATTTTTTGTCACAGAAACAAAGATAAACAGACCACCAATCAGTGTTTCTCTCTGTAGACATTTGTCTCTGAGGGAAAACACACAATTAGGGATTTTCTCCTCTCCCTGAAATAATCTGTCTATAATCTTTAATCTACAGCTGCTCATCATCTGTTTACGTCAAGAGACAACAGGCCTGGGACCTGAGACCAAACTAACAAGTTACTGATGACCTTTTCTCCGCACAACACCGTATTATAATGAGCAAGAATGGAATCATTCAGGCAGAGAAGACATTTTTTTAAAATTCTCTAATAATACAAAAAAACTTTGTAGCGATGATGTGGAAGCGCTCAGTGACTCACACTAGTGCTCCACTTTCTCAAGGACGAGACCAAAAGCTGTGTTTCAGGTTGAGAAATGTGCACAGGAAGCAGATTGGGAGCAAAACAAGGTGAAACCAAACTAAAAGGCGGCAGTTTATCTAAAAGCCGTGGCAAATTTGTCATAGTCAAAAGCTGCAGCCATGAACAACTAGCTTTGGGACATGGAAGCAGCTGATCACTGTTTGCTGAGTGACAGTTTATTCTGCTGAGGTGTTGTTGGCACGGTTTTCCCATCTCCATTAGCATTAGCATTATATAAAATGGTTAAAAACCAGTCGATAAAAAGTGCTCTGCATTTCGGTGCTTTACTCGTTTATATACTAGCTAAAACAACCTCGTCTCCACCAGAGGGCCCCATATCGATTGCAAATAAGATTTAAAAAATGAGAAATTATCGTGTTTTTAACCTTTTTCCATGCTGAAGCTGGTGAAGTGATTTTTTTCCTTTGCAGCGGTCACACACCTGTGTGTGCTCTCAAAGGCCATTTTCTTACATCATCATATACCAGGTCAGAGCAGGTTGTGTCATACCACCAGGAAAAAGAGTTTCAGATCTCTTGCAGCAGCAAGATTATGTCTCTGCTTTCTTCGGCTTAACCGTCATTTCTCAAAGCTTCTTTCTCGGCATGAGCGCCAGAAAATTTGAAGGGATTTACAAAAGAAAATGGAAAAAGTTGAAGTTTAAAAGCCCGGACCTGGAACTCACATTTATCACAGTCAGATGGTTTCCGCGCCCCCAAAGCTGGAGCACGAGCTTATTGTCCAAGAGTCCAGGAGAGTGCAAATGAATTGCCAAAGGTACAGTAAAGTCTACATACAGCAGAGAGCCTGGAAGGCAAACAGACACACAGCCTACGCACTCTGACACTTTTCTCTCATCTAAAGTAAATAGCATGTAGGCTGACCAGCTGTCCATCAGACTCACAGAGCTCTAATGCATTAAATGTGGTGGAAAATACATCTTCCACTTTTAGTTGGATGACACTGAAAATCTATAACTGCGGTGTATTCATTAGTCATAAAAAGTACATACAATAATAGATTTATAGCACTGTGGGGAAGACTTTCAAATCATACTTTGACTGACAGGGACAGATAAAATTTTTCAGTCGTTGGTGCCAGACGCACAACATCTCCAACTTAGAAACACCCATCCCTTTATTACGTACCCAAGAAAGAACTAATTAAGTGGTTATTGTGCTTATATATATAGTCTTAACACAGTCCTTGAAGGTCAAGTTAAAACTACTCGACTGGTTTTAGTATCTTAATCTTATATGTGGTGTCTTATCTCATCAGTCGAGCTGCGTTAACTTGATATTCAAGTAATCATAGTACTTGGATCTTCACAACTGAGAACCTTCAACACATGTGGTCTGAACCTAAATGAAATTTGAAAATTATTTGTTTGAACCTGGTCTGAGAAACCTTTCTTTCCACAAGAAGCTGAGGCTTTACTTTTTCACGCTAACACTACGACAGCGACTGGCTCATTTCTTGCTGCCACCTGCTGGTCCTTCATCTTCTCCTTCATCAGTCCCTTCTTTATCTCCACCACTCTAATTGTTGGTCAATTTAAAGGCACGTGAGGTACTTAGATGTTGTGAGCTCTAGGATAAATTTGACAACAGGACTGGCGTCTGCCTCCAAGTAGACAAGGTTGCAAATGGCCTCTCCATTCAAAAGGCATACATGATCAGTAACGCTAGGCACTTATTGAGCCAGGGGCGCAGAACGTAACATTAACATGCTTTATGAGCCATGCGCAAAAGCATGTCTTGAGAAAGGAATCAATCAGACTAACATGAGAAGAGAAACAAAACATTTATATTGCAGTGTTCACGAAGCTGTCAGGAAGACACTCCTGAAAGTCAGAGTCACATCTTCTTCTTTTTTGCTGAATGAAAATGATCCCCCCAAAAGGAATTAGCTGTGATTTTAGCTGGAGAACTAATTGCTGTGATCTGAACCCCGGACAGAAGGCGGGGACGGCTCCATTGGGACGACTCAAACAGTCGCAGGTTGCGCTGCAGAGCATCACCTTTATTAATCACGGCTCATTCAGCCCATTCAGATGAGGGAGCCCAGCTCATCATGGGAGGATGTTCTGAAGGCGCCGCACAAAGGTTATATTCTGTAATTACCAGTTACTCTGACCGGTACCTCTGCTAATGCCCTTCATTTATAAAACCATGGAGAAAAAAAAAGTGTGCCAACAAATGGGATGAAATATAACCTGAGAGGCAGCCGGTGCCGCACTGCAGCATCATTACGGGTCAGTGTGTATTTATCAGAGGCAGCATCATTGACTCGCTGCCGCGCACGCAAAACAGGTCAATTAAAATAAATGATCAGTGAAAAACGACGTTCGCAACCGCTACAAAAAGGAGACACTTTCATTGCAGTTGTTTGTACAAAAAAAAACATTTCTCTCATTTGTGCTGTTTTTTTTTTTTTTTAATTTAGCAAAAAAATGCAAATGAAGAACCAAAAAATATCAGGAAACACGCAGAAAACGTGTAATCTGCAGTAACACACTGTTAGGGCTAATGATTTTACACTTTGTCTCTGAAGGAGAGACAAATATAGCACAAGCACATGTTTATTTCAAACACCCTGCAGGCAAACACACATCAGCAGCAGCGCTGCAGACGGTGCGGTGATGGCGGAGGTTAATGGGACAGCGCCTGTGGGAATAGCCGGCTCGCAGGATGCCCGTATCCTTGAACAACTGGCGTAGGGTTTAGACAGCTAAACAGATTTCCCCTTTGAATCGATATCGGATTTTGACGCTATTGCTTCTGACTGTTGTTTTGTCAGAGAAGGAGAACAAGGAGCCAGCGCTACTCTCTTGGGAACTTTACTGTATCTGTGGTGTTGTTGTTTTGTGTTTTTGCTTGATCCAGGGAGTCTTTTTGTAGGAACCTGGAGCTGTGATGACGGAGAGGAATCTGTGTATTTCTGTGTAAGTTGAGAACGTACTGGTTGGTCTGTATAATTAGACCATGATCATAGCCGATTGTCGGTGACGTTGCACATCCCAGTGAGCGAGCTAAGATCATGTCACCATAATAATGGTAAGATAAAGCCTTTAAAAAAAGCATTTTTTCTTTTCTGCCTCCAAAGAATTGACAGCGTAGCAGCTTAGAAACCACAGTGACGGTGTTTTCTTCCTCCACACTCACATCCAACAGATTGGAAAATTAAATGAGTGACATTAGTTGATGTAAAAAGAAAAAAAAAAAAAAAAAAAAAGGCATCTCAGTTTCTTGCTTTGACAACTTTTAATCAGTGGATCAGCATATGGAGAGACGACATAATGCAAAGTAATTATTTTCCGTTCTGTACGTGGACGTCTTGAATGCTAATCAAAGTCAAGGCAATTAGCAATAATGATCTGTGTTTGCAATTAAAATAGGTATTTGGCAGGCTAACTGCCAACATTAGCGTGGATGTTATTTGTATTTATGTATCTGCAGTTTGATTAACAGCAACTTTTCTTTCCCAAGAACATTTCATACACTGACATCTAGCTGATGTTGGCTAGTAGTGTCTTTGGTCTTTTTGAATCGTCACAGATTTTTGTCTTCATCTCGCTAATCTTTGATCTGATGTTGTTAAGTAAAGTAAGGAAATGTTTTTTTTTTTTCGGTTGAATGTTGATTTCTTTATTCCTCTGTCCATCCATCATATTACAAAATCCAAAGAGAATTCAAGAGTTTTTACAAAGACAAAAAAAGCTGAAATTATAGAAAGGTTATTCAGGCCTCTGATAAGAGCCAGAATAGAGAGAAGTAAGCGCAGTAGACCTGACAAAAGGTATTTCTCTGTATTCATACTGTAGCTCTCCAGTCATAACCTTGCATTGTTTAATGAGTTTGTGTAACCTGAAAAATAGAAATTTGGAGATGTTATCAGAAGTCGGCAAATGCTTTCAGCCAGGCCTCAATTCCCCCCTGCTACCCTTTATACCTCACTCTAACGCGGTTAAGCAGAATTCACGCTGGAAATAATGAAAAAGAAAATAATGTAACGGCTGACGTGACTGGAATGAGGACGCAAGCTTGACAGCGCTCGACAGACGTGTGGACAAACTCAACTTACTGCTTTGCAAGTCAGGTCCTCACATACCTTCACTTATGATGAAAACGTCCAATTTCTAAAAGAAGATAAAGAAAAAAAAATAAAGTCCTTCATCATAATGAGCAGTTCATCCTCGCGCTCAGAAGAAATAATGCTCTTGTTGTGTTCATGCTCATTTTCTCAGACTAAACAGTTGCTTTTTTCATGATTAGATTAAACCCTTTGGCATTAAAAGCCGCACCTTATGGGTCCTGATGAAAAAGCTGCATATTTTACTCACTGAGCTGTTATTATTCACCATCTTGTGAGTCACTGAACTGCTCAGCTCCACAGAACAGTTATAAAATAAATAGCATATAGTTATTATTTTAATATAAATCACTTTGCAATTGTGTCAACCAAAAATGTATTTTTTTTTTTTTATTTCACGTACATTATTTCCTATTAAATTTTCAAAAAAAAATCTCCATTGTCTTTATTTGGCTCTCGTTTTTTTTTTTTTTAATCATTGGAAATCTGCTCATGTGAAAGATTGATAATGGATTTCTAACTTTGATTGCAATGGGAGCAGTGCTTTTAAAGTGGCAACATTAAATGACTGATGTTGATTCAGATCAGTGAGAGTCACCCAACCAATGTGCAGCCAGTTTGAAGAGGGATGACAAAGAGGAGAAGATGAGCTACCAAGTCGATGAAGACCACTTTGTGTTGAAAGAGGCAACTTTGTTACCATAGAGATGAATGTCATCTAAAAAAAATAGATGAAAACAAAGCAAAATAAAAAAAAACAACTATTCCAGTAACACTGAATTCCAATTAAGCATCATGTGACGATGTTGCACAGATCAGCAAGCGAACTCTCACGTGTGTCTTTTTCTCCAGTTGTCTTGTATGAAAACCTTTTCAAGCATGACGGTGTTACCATTATTAGAAACGATGGTGGGACCAGACTGATCAGTGGTGAAAGAGCACAGCAGAGGAGCTGCGCTGTCCTGAATGTCACTGCACACATCCTCCGACACCATAAACAATGATGAGACTGAGAAAAAAAAAAAAAAAAAAAAATCATTTCACACTTAGCAGTTTCCATCAAACACTCTCTGCAGCCCCCCTCACCCCCTCACCCTCCCAGTCATGTACATCTTCATCCAGATAATGTGTTAATCTTCCTCTACAATGAGAGCCTTCGTCTCGGGAGATCAAATGTCTATTTCACGGGTACTTTCCTTGTGAAAATAAAAGGGGGAAAACGCTGTAATTGAATTATTCTGGAGGCGTCAGGTCGGCATTCGGACGGATCTGTGAGCGCATAGAAAGATGCCGTCAACTCATTGATAAAGTCGTGTGATTTGTGTGGGGGCTCATAAAAACCATTGATGAAGAGTGGCTGTTGAAGTCCGTCTCACTGTATCACACTTAGCTTTGCTAATGGTTTAGCATGACAACTCTCTACTAAGAGTGACAACTCTCTACTGAGAGTTGTCATGCTAAACTATTAGCAAAGCTAAGTGTGATACAGTGAGACGGACAAGCCATAAAATATCTCTGGTGCTGCTGAAGGGTGATCTTCACACGATCAGTGATAGACACGCTTTACGCTGCCACTTCCACTCTTTTCCAATGAAGATAGCGGCGGTGGCTAAGGCGTAGCGCAGTGTTTGGATTTGCCCGAGCGCTACGCTCAAAGTTCAAATTATTTGACCTTTGACCCTGTTTGCTCCTGAGCTTTGATACAAGGAGATACAAGCTGTATGTGACATAGTGAAAAGAGACAGGTGCGGGAGATTCTACCAAAGTTTTCTGATCAGCCAGCAGGCTATGCCAATTGCACTGCATATAAAAGCTAACTAGCTAGCTTGGGCTCTAACCCCTCATCATGCAAAATCTGCTAGGGCTAACTCCTGGAAGCACTGACTAGCTGACCGCTGAGATCTAATTAATTTCCTCCTCCTTCGGTTTTTCATCATCTCTCATCTAGATCCCATCACTTCCATGACGATAAAACTTGTCTCTTTTCCTCACCCGTGGAGCACTGCGGATTTTTAAAGCTCAGGGAGGACTGTGACTGGAGGCAGAGGTCCAAGTCAAGAGGCCGTGTGTGCGGCACTTCCTTCGGGCCAAGTCGAGAGAAAATTAAACCGCGTGGTCGTATTTATTCAGGCAAATCCGGCACTGCAGCTGAAATGCATGTTTCCCTCCCTTTTTTTTTTAAAATAAATGTGTGGGTCTGTGCCGCAGCCCATATATAAAACAAACAACAGAAGCTGAAAACAAATTGGCTTTTGGCTGCTGCAGCCCAAAGAAGAAAATTGCATTCTGATCTGGAGTCATCCACTTTTTGTTGGTTGGAGGGACTTAATGGTCGGCGGAGTAACTTGAAGTGATCTGACCAAACACAAGGAAAAGAGGGGCGACAACACAAGTTAATTAAGCCTGTTGTGTTTACACAATGCATTGTCAGACACATCCACTGCGGTATAAAGTGAGCCGCGCTTCAATTCCGACTATTTGGTTCTTTGTATTCATTTCACGAACCGAGAGACACGATGTGGACAATGCTCGCGAGAAAAGGGAACACAAACATCAATTTGGTGACACGCAGTACACAAAAAGCATCGAAGGAAGGCTGAGTTCGACAACATCTCACACACACACACACACACACACACACACACACACACACACACACACACACACACACACACACACACACACACACACACCAGGTTTTACAGTTGAGAGATCTTAGATATTTAAAGGTATTCAATTCATTACCAAAAAAAAAAGTATGTTTGCAGTTTGACAAAGTAACTAAAAGAAAAAAAAGCTACCGTGTGTTGTTATACATTTATATCAACACAAAGAGCAGGTGCACATGTAAGAAGGCAAACTTATTGTGCCTCTTCTTCTACAGTAGTGTGACAGTAGCCCAGAACGTGGATCTGATCTTTATCAGATAAAATAAGGATTCACATTGTTTGCAGTTTGCTATCTGACCACAAGAGGCAACTAAATCTTGCACTCTGGGACTTTGAGGAGCCAACTAGAACCTGTTTCGTCAGAGAGGCAGAGCCACTGTGGAGCAAAGCGGAGGGCTGATTCTATAACCCCCGCAGGCCTCGCTACACACTGTGCTTTGGTTAAACGTGGCCAACTTGGCAGAGGCAAAGTGCTGCACACGCAGGCTCAAGGATAAAACTGCTCTCACAAAAGATGTTTACTGTCACCTCCTGCTCCTGCTGAGCTTCATTTAAGAGGATTAACCCTCTGTGCTTGATCAGCTTTTGGAAATTTTCAAAAGCATAAAGCATTTATTTTCTTCTCCTTCCTCCCGGCCCCCATATAAGCCACATGAAAGAACACACAAACAAACAAAAACAAAAAAAAACCAAAAAAAACAAATCTGGATCCCTGAAAATGGAATGTGAGGAAGGGGTTGAAACAGACGAAAACATCAACGTGTCTAAGATTGAATGTTCACTGATTTTGGTGATTTTGCTAGAAGAGAAGAGACAGCAAAAAAGGAGCTTGATGATTGTGATGATAATAATGACGGTGAAGATGAGGCCGATGATAATTATGACATGATGATGAGGACGACGATCAAGGTCAGAGGTCGCAGTGCTGTGCTGTGTTTGCAGTCACCCCGTTCACATCGCATTTTATTCCTCCCTGCTTCCGGTTTCAGCGGCCTCGTTGTGTAACCTGCCTGCACAAAGTCATTCTGTCTTCCCCCCCGTTCTGTTTTCTCCCCTGGGATGTTTTCCTTCTTTTTTCCAGTAGTGGGATCATGTTGTCACACCGCTGTGTTCATCCCTGGGTGCTTTAGTTCCCCTCCGACAGCTCACTGCTTTGTTGTTCAAACTGCAGAACACTGAATAGTAAACAGCGACTTTGCAGGATCACGGCGGCCGCCAGCTGAATGCCACCTGTTTTTTTTCCTCCATTTTTTTCCTCCTCCATTAAAAGGAGACACGGTGCAAACGACGCGCAAGCGACGCTGCTGGCGATGAATATTTTAAAGAATCGCAAGCCGTCCTCGGTTGTTCCAGAAAGCTTTTAAGCATTCTCATCCAAATGAAACACGACGTGCGTGAAAGGAATCCTTGACATTCCATCTGATTGGGCGTCCTCAAGATAGGCCCCTTACGTCACATCGCTTCATGTCCTGCGCGCTCGCACACAGCTGCCTCTAATTGCGCAACGGAGGTCCCCGAGTGGCGCAAAGGCCCCGAAGACTGGCAGCCAAACAAGACCGCAGCGTTTCTCTGGAGAAGCTGCAGAGAGTAAACACAAACATATTTATTTATTCTCATAATAACAGAGCAATATCAGAACTTTTAATATCAGCTTTATCTTTCTCGCAAATCTTTGTTCATTTATTTTCCATTTGGACCGTTTTATTTTCTCTGTCTTTTCCTGCCAGGCGGTGACGTTCGTCCTCGTTCTGGTCTTTTATCTCGCTGTCTGATTTTCTTTCTCAAAGCAGATTTTCCGTGGACTCGGGTTCAGTCGCCTTCAACCTGATGTGATTAAATCTGTTTGGAAGCAGATGCTCAGCAACCGCGGCATTAATTATTTTGCTTTGTGAGTGGTATGAAAGGTCTCGCAGCAGGTTTCGGATGTGTTCTTATTCAAAACAACGGAGCGTTTTCTTTTTTTTCATCCTATTGTGCTCAGATGCACTTTCATTATCAAAAGGTCATTGAAAATCAATCGGTGACAGGTTTTTTTAGGAATGCAAATCACATGCGACAAAAACATATATGTGTCTGAACCTTATTGGAGCTCAGTGAGCTGAGTATTAAAGCAAAAACAAATGAGATGATTAGTGGAAAAGAGAGCTGGGTCGTCTGGATTCATGCCGTTCTCACTGTTAGTTGTTAAAATAATCAAGCCGCAATAATCAAAGTTTATGAAACTCCAAACTTTTAGATTACTTGGTGCCGCCTCTTGTGTTTTTCTGGAAAATTAACATGAACAGAAATGGAGGTTGGAACACAATAAACCCCTCAAACCATAATCAAGATGGAAATTAAAACAGAACCCAGTTCAGATGAAGGGAGAATCATATAATGAACTCTTAAAAAAAATAAATATATGTTATAAAATGCGGAAAACACTGGTACAAGTGGAAAGAGAGTTCATCACTTCAGGCAGATCAACTGGCCATTTGGAATTGCAACAAACAAGTGGAAGCATTCACAACTGTTGTGCTGGTTAAAAAAACATAGATAGAAAATTCTTTGAGATGTCAGACACTGATACCTTCCCCAGGTTTGTGTCATCACCATCGGCCAGCACTTTGTTCCAGCAAAGTTGTCTTGGGAGTGGAACAGGCAACTAAGCAAAGACTGATTTTGTAGGAGGCTGTAAACAGAGGGTTAAATATGCAGTTTCCTGGGAGCCGTTTGGATAATCAGATGTGTGTGACGGTAACCTTCTGCCATCAAGTCGAAAACAGAAAGGTGAGAGATTTTTAGGGGGTGACAAAAAGGCACAAATGACCTTTGATCGTTTCATAGCAATTCACATGGCCTTGTTCTCTTCGGCTGACGCTGCTACCTGCCAAATTCACAGCACCGCAAGCACGATGCACCCACAGGAGGCAACTTCTCAGGCCCGGCAACAAATCAGCGCACCAAGACCTTTTGTGTCCAACTCCACTGTGCTTCTTATCTCCTCCCCTCCCATGATGAGTCATGTTGTAACCTTCAGTCTGCCAGGCCTCCGAGCGTAGCGCTCATCCATAAATCATGCGCTGCGGAGACCATACACGGTATCACTCTGGCTTTTTTTTGACCAGATGACTCAGTGATCCAACAACTGCAGTGGTGCGTGTGTGTTTAGTTCATATCAGGAAAGATCACAAGATCAGAGTGCAAGATGAACCAGAATTAAGCTGGGCCGCTATCAGGAAGAGGAGAAACATTAAACTGCTTCGTCACTTATTTAAAATTGATTTTCATTGACTTTACTACTCTTTAAGACACAAGGCCCTTGTGGTTCTACAGGTGCTTGTCCACTCCTGCCATGTTTGACTCATCACCATTACCATGCAGGTGTCAGCTGAGGTAACAATTTGGTTTACCAGTTGCTCAAATCTTGCAAATCTTCTCTTGGTTTTGGTTATCTTTTCTTGTTAGGCTCAAACAAAGCTGGAGCCACAATGCAGATTGAACAAAATCGATTTATTAACTGCAAGATTTAAAGATTCAACGAAGGGTGTCAGTCCAAAAACAAAAGGCTGGAACACAACAGCTGAGCTGAAGCTGCAGTAGAACAGACAGTGCTCTTGGAGTAACCGACTAACTGCCAGTGGCTGGGTGATCAGGCCAGGTTTAAATACAGCAGAATGCAATCAGGTGGACCAGTGGCAGGTGAGTCAAGGGAGCAGGTGAAGCTGATCATATTGATGATCCCTCCCAGGCCGGTTGCCAGACAGGGGAGACAGAAGACAACAGGAAGTTGGGGAGGGGAAACAGGAAAAACTTGTTCTTGTTCTTGCTTCAAATGTTTGTGTTTTGCCAGCGTAACATCTTGCTTGTTAACTGTCACCCCAGTCGTACGGATTTGTCATCATCTGTATCATTTCATTGATACCAGTCTCTAAGTGGAGCTGCAGGTCATGTGACAACAACTACCTCACTGCTGTGTCTCCTTCCAGAAGGAGGAGAACGGGGCCAACCTTCAGAACGGGAATTCAGTCTTTTCCTTTTTTGAAGGTGGCCACAGATGAAACGGTGTGTTCACATTATTTGGTATGAATCCCACCCTGCTGCTGTCTTGCGGCCTGTGCTCCCCGTGTTCTTTGTCCAATGAAAGGAGACTTTCTGCACAAAAGGTCTAATTGTTTTCTGTGGCCCTGCCTCGGCAGACGCCTTTTCATTTAAGTGCTCTTTATTATGTCGGTAATTATGGAGACGGTACCGTAGGTGTGACCTCATTCTAACTGACATCGTTTTATATTTACTTCATTAGACTGAGGATAATAAGCTGGGAGTTAAGTAGTATTGCAATACAGTGGTTTTACTCAGGGCAGCGGCTCCATTAGCGCCCCTCTGTTGGGGTAGTACATCACAAAGCAATTTAACCACAAAAATAATGATGTTTCATATTGTTTGACACACAGAAGCTAAGTTAAAGAAGTATGCTGCAGTCATGCATCACAAGGACAGACTTGTACCCATCCGCCTGTTGAGGAACTCCATTACAAAGTAGACGGAACTCTGATGAATTGCTTAATTTGTGAGAAACAGCAAAAGGACAAACCTTCCGACACCATCAACTCTCGAGGATGTAAAACTTGGCCTGAACAACGGAGAACCACCCCTCTACCTCCCCTCCCCTGACCCCCCGCTCTGTGGTATTGTACAGTCGGTGTACGTTACAACTGTTTGTCTGTAGTTTGCTGCTCGAAGTCCTGATGTCTGTGCCTCCGCCTCATCTGCGTGAGAGCTACTTGGCTGCGCGTGTTTGCTTTACGAATCAACTTGTCAACACCATTGTTGTGCTTAATTAATACATGTTATGATGTGATTAACACGCAGAGCCTGTGATTTTCGCGCTCATCCAGGGGGAATGTGCTGAAAATTAAAATTTGCCTCAATATGATTGGAGCTAGATCACCCCCCCAGCCCCTCCACGCACACACACACACACACACACACACACACACACACACACACACACACACACACACACACACAATATTTACACTAGTTTATATTCACATTGCGGATATAATAATATATAAAAAACTACAATAAGTTCATTTGACAGCCTGCCCTCAGCTGGTCTCTCCTAAAGAGACCTTACACAGCGCTTTTCTTTTGATTTAATCATTTCTGACTATCGCTGGCTTTCTGCAGCACAAACGGAGAAGGCGGCCAAAACAGATGTTTCGCAGCTGTGGTATTTGCACTACTGCATCTGGAATCAGAGTCTTAAAAACACAGTTACTGCATCATCTTGCTTAGGTTAAAGCCTGGCGTAGCACTTTCTAATGTGATTTCTGATCAGTTTATTTCAGAAATAAAACCCGACTGGCATTATAAACAAAAGGGGAAAAACTCATGTTGCAATAAATCTCTGACTTTAAAGGAGCAGTGCGCACTGCATAAAGTCTTTACCGCACTTTCATTCATTTTTCTTGCACTTCTATAAAGGCATCCGCTGCCAATGACGTGATTATCTCCGCTGCTCAGCAGCGTCCCCATGAGACGTCTGCTTTTAAAGCTCGGCCAACGTGTCCCGGTGGACATATGGAGGGGACCTTCCTCAGGGTTCCCCAGAGGATTGCCGAGTACTCTCCCCCCATGGGGCCGACCTAATGGATGTGAATGTTCCATGTGCAGAACATGAAAACCTTCTGTGGATGTGTTTGGCCACTGAGGGCTGAGACTCAGACCCATTCCTGTGTGCTGAAGTCCATATTGTCCAAAGGTGTGCTAGGAAATATGATCCAGTCAATGGAGTGGCAACATTTAGGCTAATACACCTGCTGCAATGTGGTTTATTGCCGGATTTGAAGTTGATTGTCTTTTGTGATGGAATATTTGCTTTAAAAGACAAACCAGACATTAGTTAACAACTTATTCAAGTTAAATAGTACTTTCCAAAGTTGCTCCGCACCCTAAATGTATTTTATTTCCCCTGCGACAGCAGCAATTTTGCTGACTTGTCTCCTTGCAGGATGATTACCAAATCAGACGTGAACCAGACCAACTTTAACAATAGATATATTACATATATATACATATCTATATATGAAAGTAGCAACGGATGAAACAGAGTGCTCACATTGTCAGGTGTGAATGCCGTCCTGCGGTCTTGTTGTCCTGTCTTCTTTATGAAAGGAGGCTTTCTGTTCAAAAGGTCTAATTGTTTTCCGTGGCCCTGTCATTACCCCAGGCACCTCTACTTTCATTTTATTTATCACTGCTTATCCTACAGTCAAGGTCACGGGGCTGCTGGAGCGACAGCATTTTAGGTCACTGCAGAGTTAAACCACAGACAAAGTCACAAGGAAACATGGGGACAAACAATCGTTTACACTCACATTTACAATTGCAGACAGTTACAAATTAGCGAGAGGTGCATGTCTTTGGATAAGGGAGGAAGTCTGGAGAGAACCCCATGCTGACACAGTGAGAACCTGCAACATCCACAGAGGGAGGCCTTAGTCAAAACTGCAACCTTCTTGCTGTGATACAACGATGCCGACCAGAGCATCACCGCAGCAGCCGTTGCTCACTCAATATGCTCTCCTAACATTGTATTCCACGTCTTGGCATCTTGATTAATCACCAAGTTGTGTGACTTTCTTATCTATGTAACCGTACTGGAGTTTCTGGAGGGTTGCAATTTTAGCCGGTGGCCACAGTAAACTCCCCCAAAAAAAGACATCAGAGGAAAAACACAAATTGCTGGCATTATACTCTGTGGTGCTATCCAAATGTCTAGAAGACAAGTCTTGCTGACTTTATTCTTCAAATAAACAACTTGCTGGTCTCAGCGCTTAATGCGCATATTTTGGCTATCTGTTTATTTATTTATTCATTTATTTTTAATGCTGTAGACAATGGCTTCTGGAATTCTTCTTGTCTTTACTAAGATTTCCCAGAAGAGCAGATAATCCATCATTGGAAAAAAAAAAAGATGGCAGATTATCAGATTTCCTGGTCTGATTGCCTGGTCTGAAGATCTGATCTGTTTCTGAGAAACAGATCAGATATTTGGCTCCACTGATTCAAGTTCAGTCCCAGAGTCTGAGGAAAGACAACGTAATCACAGCTGAGAAAAAGATTTGAACCGAAGTGAACCGCAATCACCGCCAGGCCATAATGACGGGCACATATGATACAGGCTAACACCATGTGTGAATATGCAATGTCAAACTTCTTTCACTAGGGTATCTCAATAAAAAGAAAAGATAAAGGGAAAAATGAAAAGATCGGGCAGAAGATAAGGTGTGACCTGCAGGGCCAGAGCCGTGGCTGACGTGAAGGGGCTTTGTCGAAGAGCCAACCACGTGGAGAAGAAAGCTGCTCCTGTTTCCAAATCACATACTGTCTGGGCGCTCCACAAGCCATTTCAGCGGGAGTGAATGATTTATTACTCCGTCAGCAGTCACATACAGGCAGAAGGTATAGAAAAGACAAAAAATAGAACAAGAAAGAAATTTGAAGAAACTGATCACAGCAAAGATAGACAGAACTCTACTAATCCCCAGCGGGGGAAAATAATTAAATGTAAATTAAATACTCGCATTAGCAGACACCACACATCCTGAAATGGAAGCGATTGTGTATGTAAATATTGTTTTGCTATTTCCGATAGTGTTAAATTGTTCTCTGTTTCCCTCATCCTGGTTCCTACTGTTTTGTCACATTTTTTCCACTATGAGGTGAGACAATAGAGCCTCTGCTGTGCCACACCTGTTAAATATACTGCGTTTAAAATAGGGGGGAGGAGGGTGTTTCAAGCAAAACTGGGTAGGAACAAACAGCAGCTGTTGGTGGAAACACTTTCTTTCGAAATGAGTAAACAACATGGCTTACTAGCAGGAAGGCTCCTAAACATGTTTTCTATGAGACTTGGACACAGCAAGGAGCTCCATGGTGGTGCAGCCAAGTGGCTTCCGTCCAGCTCCTGTTGCTCCTTTTGGTGTCATTGCTTTTTCTTGTCACCCTACGAAATCGTGCAAGAACACCTCCAAGGATAACTCTCCTCACCTGGTTGTGCGATCTAACAATAAACACGTTGGGTTTTTTCTGGTGTTATCTGTTGCCAGGTAACCAGCGAGCAAGGTTAACGCTCCTTTAAATCATGGGCAACTCCTAAAACAAATGACGCATTAGAACTTAATTAACTTTTCCTAAATTATTTTCACCACTAATCATCCGGGCCAATACCGCAGCTCATAAGCATTGTCGGAGTCACGTGACAGCAGCTGCAGCAGCAGCAGCAGCAGCGAGGGTCAGACTCGGAGAAAAATTAAAGCGGCGTTAATTAGAGCGCACGTCCAGACGAAGTGAACCAGAGCTAAACAGGCATGGGAGTGCATTAATCACAAACTGGCTTTGTGACTTTACAGGGGGAGAAGCGCAACACTGGCCTCGATTAAAACCTAATGGACATCCCCCTGACCCACACACTGGCTGAGGAGAGCTCTGCGCGGCAAAACACATGGCACGGTTTTCTGCTGCGTCAGGGCTTTTTCCAGTTGGGCTGTGGTCTGCTGCTCTTTTGTGCCGCTCGCTTCATTCTGCCGATTCATCAGATTCCACAGATATCTAGACGGCTGGCCAAGAGTGCGGAGCTCAAGCCGGGCCAGTCGGGTGCCACTCTGTGGTGTGCAGACATGCAAGTTCAACTGACTAAGTCTGTTTTGTTTTTACTTCGATTAAAGGTAAAACACAGTCAATAGTAGCAGAAGGTGGCATTGTAGTGACCCTTTAACCATGAATATGGATCCCTAGGAGCACTTTGGCTCTGGTATGTAATTGTAAATGTATATATATTTTTTTTCCATTGTAATAAACATGAAGTAGTGAGTGCAATGAACTGTTTAATGACCCACAGATGTGAAACCAGGGTAATAAATAGATGTTTATATCTTCATCTCAAACATTTTGTTGAAGTAAAGGTGGTTCCACCTGCCAACATGCACCAACAATCGCTCACCAGTGCGAACAGATTTGTTTGGTGGTGTCGATGGTGAAATGTCTGGATCTGCCGAAGCGTCAGTGAGGTGTTTTTTCCTTCTCGTCTGCACCTCGTTTAGTTGTCGCTTTTCTTCTTCTCATTATTCGAAAGTGCAAACTTGTGACCAGCACACCAGGCAAACAGGGACGGAACAGCTCAAGGAAAGTCCTTCACAGGCGTGAGCTGCCATCCACTTTCGTTAATGCGCTGTGCACACAAAACAGCCCAGGGGAAATAAGGGGAACTGTTGGGCCGTGATCACAGGCAGGACTACTGGCCAACAGCAAGATGTTTCTATGTCTGTGGAGCACTTCAGCAGGGCTCTGTGCAGCCCCGTCAGTTCAGGAGTTTCTATCCTTTGGTGCTTTTTGTCGGGGGTCAGTGCTCCCAGGGACAACACAGGCTGGACATTCTGAGTCAGGTGACACCTCTATCTGAACTAAACACTCTCTCTCTGAACACAAATCTGAAAAAAATATCAGCAATAAAAATGACATCATTACCTACAATTTTCCAAAGCTGAAAATCCCAGAAAAGTAGAGAGAAAAAAAGAAAAAGAAAAACGGGACTACCATAGAAGTCATGTGTCTAAACCCCCCAATTACACCTTAGTGTTTTACAATAGTGAAAAAGCAGAGGCAGTTTTTCCTGTGAATGCGTCCATGATTTCCATTCACCTGGCGGCCGAATGACTAACTTATCTCGAAACACGGCCTTGGCTTATCAAGCCTGCTGCTTTTGTGCAAAGAAAGAAAGAAAGAAAAAAATCACAGGCCTTCCAAAGGTTTAATCTCTTTTGATTGTGCTAAGCGCTTTCAGACGCCTCTGGATGTGATTTAGGGGTTTATGAATAAAAGTAGATTGATGCATTGATTGAGTGCCCTGTATATTATTTGGTTCTGACTTCGTTTAACAGGCTTGGTGGAAGGATTCATACAAGCACTATAAAGCATGCTTTTCTGGTTTCACTGGTACGATTATGTACAGCTCTGTTATGTCCTGTAATATGTCCAGTGAAATTATGGCAGACCAACTTTTCCATATAAATCAACCTCAACTAAGGTCTATTTTTCCATTGCACACATGTTTAATACTCGGGAGAGTCTGCACCTGTCTGTCATGATATTAAAAGAAAAAAAGAAAAAAAAAGCTTTACTGTTATGGCACAAACACCATAAAAACTCAATGGTGCGTCAACACTGATATAGTTAAGAGCAAATCTGGATCCATGTCTGTCTTTTTTTATTTATTGCTGTATAAGTATTATGGCACATACTGTTTATTGTCTTAATACAAACAATGTGTTGCTTAAAAATGAACATTCAAGTTGCACTGTCAAACCTGCATATGCAAAGAAAGACTCAAGTGGACTGTGCAGTTGTGATTTCAAATGGCAACCAAAGTGCCTTCCTTGCACCTCAACGCAACAACGCTAAACTGAGCTGATTTGAATGTTTTTAGCTGCCACTGGACCACTGACTCAAAAATATCAGAACATTTTTTTTTTTTTTTTTGGGGGTTTCTACTGTCAGTCGAGCCACTTGTACTGCTCAAGGTTCCTTTGTGGTGTAAAGGACGACATCAGCTTCCTCTTCATTGCTCTCGGGCAGATCACACTGTTTAATTGTTAAATGAAACTGCTGCCAAACCCAGTCAGGAATAAAATTAAAACATTTTTTTTTCACCAGCAAGAAACTTTCAGTGCTGTTCTTTTGTTCTTTTTCTATGTGAAAACGTCGTCCGTCCAGTTTTTGATGAAAGTGCCGCTACTGCAGCATCCACAACGACCTTTCCAGCGGCGGCGACGCTCGCGGTCGACTGTTCAAGCCTTTCTTTAAGGGCAGCTTGCAAGTAGTCATTCCCGCTTTTGTCACAACTACAAAGGCACCGATTGGCGACACAGTACTAAGACTTGTTTGATAAATGTCACCATTACCAGAACTGGCAGACCCAAATGTAGACTTGGGAAACAGAGACAGAGAGACAGAGAGACAGAGACAGTTTAAGAATGTTTGATATCACAACACAAGACAAGGAAACGGGAGCCAAGCAAAGTCAGTGGGCAGCCAGTCCGGTTGGCAGCCAAGTGAAATGTGACGACAGAGAAGGAACCGGTTGGTCCAAAAACTGAAAGAAGAAGAAAAACAAAAGCGCCACAGATTCCCAAAACATAAAGCGGTCAAAACCAGGAACAGGTAAACATGTAGATCAGCCGGCTTTAAACTGGACCTTTTCTGGATTAATTGTTTGTCTCCTTCAGGAATGGCCACCGCCAATCACCTGCCTCCATCTGAACACCATCCTCTTCCTCCACTTCTCATACAAAATAACTTTGCACCCATAAATCTCCTCCCTCTCTACCCACATACTCTCTGTCCCTGATCTGGACATGCCCAAACCTTCTCAGTCTTACTTCCCCAACTTTATCTCCCAAACATCTAACATGCTTCGTCCCTCTGACATCCCTGTAAATCTCCGACTTTACCTCCTGCTCTGCCTCCTGTCTTTGCCTCAGCACCTCTGTCTCAAAACCTGACAACACCGACGCTTTCTACATCTTTTCTTTATTTTTTCCCCTGCTGTTCTTTGATCACACATCAAACCTGAGACTTTTCTCCAGATGTTCCGATACACTTTGTCACCTCTCATCCAGACTCTCTGTGGCTTTGGACTGATGGGATCAATGGTGTATGTATGGTATATATTGCTCACAGGAAATCCTTCCCCTTTCCTGAGCTGTCTCCTGTTGCGCTCATGCTATCAACAAGACGGATCTTATATGATCCAAATTAAGGTGCGGACCGAGGCTTTTGTTTTATAAATAGGAAAGACCTCAAAGTACCAAATATGCCAACAAGTGAGTGACAGTTTTAAAGAATGTGCTGCACTTTGTTCCAACGCCTGCTGAGAAACTCTCACGTTCCGCCTCCCCTGTTCTCTGTTTGTCTATTTTCAGTTGCGCTACCTTCCCCCAGATCATAATCTTTACCGCTCCCCTTTTTCAATCCTCGTCATCACACCTGGGTATCCCCGCCGCATATGAGATTTTCCCTGGCTTCAGCCTCCAGCTTGGCACTGTGTTTTTTTTTCTCTTTTGTTTATCACGCAGCTGCCACAAAGGCAGTTTCTAGGCATGAGAAAGTTGGTCACCTCATCACGTCATTTATGGAGAGAGTGCTGGAATCCGGGCAATTACAGAGTCACAAGGTAGAATCTGTGGCAGATACAGTAAGAGGAGGAATCAAAGCCAGAAGCTTGTCTCACTAATTAATCAAAACCCATTTGAAGTCAGTTCCATCTAATTTTCTTTCTGATGTGCGAGTCTGAAGTTATGTAAAGTCATGGATATTTCAGCCTCAAGCTGGCTTTAATTCAAAAACATTTTCTGTGTTAGACCCCTGACTAAAACTCCTTTGATCGGGGCTCACATTCAAAACAATTAACGCATCGGCTGTCACTATTGATCGGTTTCGATTGTTAAAGCAATGAAGGAAATAGCTCTGAAGAGTTTGTTCCAGACACGAAACAAATGGGAAAGTTCTCGATTTATCTTGATTTACAGTGCTTGTTTCTGAGCTTTTGTGCTTGATTGACATCATCTCCTCTAATTGAATGACTCCTCAAAGGCTGGAATTATTTCAAAGTGGTGCAAAGTGCAGCTATTCTAAAAGAAAGCCAGGGGCCATTATTAGATTGATGGAGTGCTGGCATTTTAAAGTGAGGAAAATATTGCTCGAATTATTGCTCCTATTATCATTCATAACTTCGAATTGTGAGCATTTGCTTTGCTGTCACTGAACGTGTGCAGCATATTTTCTTGCAGCCAACCTTCTGACACCAAACGCAGCTCCAGCTTTTTTTCTTCAGTTTCCATCTGAAAAGCCAGAGGAACAACAACAAAAAAAAAAAACGGGGACAGAATACAGAGAAAAAGGAGTAAGGTAATAAACTGGAAAACACAGATAAGGCGCATCAGGGATTAAACAAGACTCCGTGAATGAAATGAGCACTGGAACCTCTATTAGTGGGGGTTTCACCAAAACACTTGGTGCCTGCACGCCTGCCAGGCTGATCAACACAGCCATACACAATTGCATGTGTTCATGAAGAAAAAAAACCCTCAAAAGAATCTATTCAAAAACAAACAAAAACATATATTTATCATCTACAAATGATGTGTTATTAGCCACTGAACCCTGCAGTGGCACTGAATGATATACAGGGAGAGCAGACTGCAGCGTATGTTGGAAGAATCCAAACACAGGAAAACAAGCAAGAGATGCTCATGCAGGAGAATGTGGCAATACATCAAAGCACCCGAACCCTAATGCAACAGGAGAGACAGGTGGCGCAAGTCTAAGAGGTGGCAGCAAGAGGTTATCTCCCTTCTTGCTTCTAGCAAATGAAGAAAAAAAAACTCAATAATATAACCCGCGACATGGTGGTACCATGGTGAGCACCTCACAGCAAGAAGGTTCAGCTCCCGGGTTTGGGGCCTCTGTGTCTGTGTTGGTTCTCTGCAGGTAGTGTGGCAGAACAAAGACGTACACTTTAGGCCAATATCCCATCGGAAAATGTTATGGAAACCGCACAATTCCAAAAAACTTCCTCTTAAAAAGGACAAATTTCTTGTGCTGCTTTTTATATAATGACGTAACTTCGCTTTAGCCATATTAATTCACACCAAATCATGTGTGTTTTTATTTACTTATGTTTTTCAAATTTGTCTTACATGTCTATTTGTAACATTTCATGGAAACAGGCCTGCAGCCTTGTTATAACCTGGCAACTTGTCTCTGCCTTCACCCCAAGACAGCTGGGATTGGCTCCAACACCTTGACCCTGGGTACTGGAGAAGAAGTGACAGACGATGGATGGATGGATGGATGAATGGATGGATGGATGGATGGTAATAATATACAAGATATGATGTCGATAAAGATGTATTTTTGTGGATGTGAGTGAACTGTCAATGCACACCCAGAAATGAGCTGCAACATGCTGGAGTCTGATAGAAATGAGGTGACGATGGTGACTTGTCTGTTCAAATTGCAGCTCTGTGTGATTTATAAGACTCATAAGACTACGACACGAATCGTGGCTGATCAGTGTTCCCATACTGGCACCCACCTCTCCCTATATCGGACACAAAATGTCAGCTCAAGTGACAGAACTGCGCTAAAGCTTGGAGTCACACCAAAGGGGCATTTTTTCAAGGAGGCTCCTGCTTCAAAGGCCATTTTTAGCTCCCTTTTAAATGAAATATAAGAGGAATTACAACTGGATCAGCCGCGACCTAATAATGAACCGCAAGCACTTAGCCCGTTGCCTTTCACAAGGGGCCACTGTTAATGCTGCTGCCTCCTTAAAGGTGTTCTACAGGAGGCATGTAGCACCGGCACTTGAATTTGATTAGTTCACATAAAAGGAGAATATCTTCTCCAACTCACTTAAGCTTTCAGCTGTATTTAAAAGTTTCAATTACAGAAAAAACCTTTTTAAAATCTCTAAGTTTCTATGAAATGAATGCCTTAGGTAATTACAGTAATTATGGCAGAATGTGATTCACTGCACCCCTGATTGGCAGTAAGTTTTTCAGTTGATAGGTGAAACGCAGGTAATAGGTCCATTTCATTAATGCTGAGCAGATTATTTTTTTTAAATTTTAATCATAAACCACAACCATCAACCATAAAAGAGCCAATACACTGAAACTTCTATAGTGTTTCTGAATAAATTTGATAAAATCTGAAGCAAATAGCCAAATGTCTTGATGAATAAGGAGCAATTGAAACTAAAGTGCTTGCTCTGCACAGATTCTTTAACTGGAGCAATTTTCCCCCCAATTGGATCCTAAAAATGTCGCAAAGGAAGTGTATTTAGAGAATATGAAGTTAATGTTACTGTTAACGCAACAAGACAGCACAACACGGCAGGAGGAAGACGGCATTCCAGACAGTAAAATCTTGAGTGAGTCCCAGAGTTGACCTTTATCTTTCGCAAAACAAAAAACCTCCACCAAATTACAGTTTTCCAGAAATCACGGCGCCCAGCTGCCCTTTTAATAGGAATTCTTCAAACAGCTTTATACTATGAACAAGGACCCTCCATCTGTCACCTATGGCAAAGCTACAAAAGCTTTGCAAGGACTCAAATTCCCTCAGTCATTTGACCGAGGTCGCCGCCTTGTACGGTTGGCTGAGTTGAGCCGCGGCACAAAAAAAAACCCCGCTTAACGTTTTCGACATGACGGTCTCGATGGTCGAGGCTCCTACTCGAGACAATGTCTGCAATTTATCACATCACTCCTCACTTTGTGCTGAAAACTGGATCTCATGTGTTCTGCGATCACTTAACACTGCCGCGTTCACGTTGGACTCGATGGGGGCTTTGTGTGTCAGCCGCACTGAGTGTAATGAAGCTGTGGAAGTCACTTTAAACCAGCCAAAGGCAGCCCTGAAATATGGCGGCATAATGTCAGTCCCTCCCCCACACACCTCCCCCAGTGGGTTACTGAAGCACCATATTGGAGGGGATGACATTTCATGGTCCAGCAGGAATACTGTAGATGGAGGCAAAGACAAATAGTCGGTCTGTCGAAAAAAAAGGGGTGTGTGGAAGAAAACTGAAACAAAAACATTCTACTGAGATATTTCAAAGGCGGCAGTTCTAAATTGATCGTTGTGCAGTTTGTGAAACAAAGCCAGACTTGGATGTTGTTTCCCTCCGCTCTGGACTGAATGCAATATGGTGCCGCATTTTTCCCCCCTGCAGTGGTCGAAATCATCAACAGTGGCAAGTTCAGTTATTTTGATCTTTGTCGTGAGCCTTGCAATTCGTGAGCACTCCGTATGATAATGTAATCTACCTAATCTTTTGATCTATATAATACCAATCCATGGTTTTATCAAATATACTGATAATGTGATTACACTCCTTTTACCTGTACTGTAACGGATTACAGGTATCTATCTATCTATCTATCTATCTATCTATCTATCTATCTATCTATCTATCTATCTATCTATCTATCTATCCATCCATCCATCCATCCATCCATCTATCTATCCATCGTCTTTATGAAAAGAACACAGGGAATCATGCAGCTGGAGAAACTCTAGTAAAAACCATTTTTAACCACCCAAACACAATGTGCAGAAAAGAGAAACTCTGCCTTGGCCAAACACAGCACAGATGTCGCTCTCTCCAGAAAGCCACTCTGCTCGGCTCTCTTCCTGTGTGGTTGAAATAAGAAGCCTTCCCATTGAAGAGGGGCGGCACAGCATGGAGGCAGCTGGAGAGTGTTTCATTTAGACTAGCCAGATCAAAGTGTCAGCAAGAAGCAGGAAAGTGTGGAAAAGTGTGGTTAAAGAATGGGCTCGCGGTATCATTAGCATCACTTTACCAGAAGCTTTTTGTCTGGCCTGGACCCCTTGTTTGAGTCGGTCTGGTGCCAGCTGTGACTGCCACGTCCATCAGTTATAGACTTGCTGCTACTTTGTCACAATTCTTGTCCCAGTTTGTGACTGGGAAGCTCATGACAAAGACAATAGGAGATTTTGGACCCATTACCAGTGCGCTCTGTCAGTTTTGTATCCAGCCCGTTCAGAAACATTCATCCATCAGTTTCTCTCCAGCCCCATCAGAAAGGACAGACCCCTGAGTGACTCACTGATACCCCCAGCCACGTGTTAATCCTACGCCACCTTGTTTTCATCTACTTTCAAAGAGGGTCAGAGTCATCAGTTTCAGCAGGAGGCTCCCCTTTTACCGGGCGCTGTAAACAGAGGGCGAATTATGATGTTTTCTGGAATTTAAAACAAAACATTCATCACAGAAGGCTGCACCACCAGAATCTGCAATGTATAACGGTGTGAAAATGGTTGCAATATTGGAGTTTCAAACACAATTTGGTGCCAATTCATACATCATTTATCCTATATTAAGTATTATTAAGGTAGAAGCGTAGAAGTGGTGCTTGCTGCATATCTGTCTTTGCATCCAGCCAAGCAAAGCTATTGGGATTCTGTTCTGGATCCAGGCTTCGGCTGCTCCCACTTCCTCTTGGTAATGGGAAATCCCTCATTGAGAGTCAAGATAAAGAATGGGGAGAAAATTCAAATACTCTATCTTTATTCCCACTGGAGGGGCCCCCGGAGTGCACAGTCGGCACAGTCGGCCCGCGCATATCTGTTCATTTCCACAGAACGAATTAATTTAACTTACAATACTTTTGGAGGAGCGCGAGCTCCATTTTAAAGCCCATTTGATCTCACAGCAAATCCTCATTAGCTGCATGCTCTCGTTGCCGCTCGCCTTCAAAGCAAACCGACTGAAACAACTTAATGCCGGCGCAGTTCCCCTTGAATGAGAAGGAGGATGGCTTCAATCTTCCGCACAACTGCTAGGGGAACGGAGGGAAGGAAATGTACTCCTGCGGGACTCAAATGCATTATACCAGTCGATATATTCAGAATCAGAATCAGAATCAGAAATACTTTTATTTATCCCGAAGGAAATTCTTTTCGTAAAAGGATTCCAGTCAACTTAAGAAATGTACATAAAATATAGAAGCATGCAACTAACTAAGTAAAAATAAAAACAATAGAAAATTAAGTAGCTAACAGAAAAAATTGGCATAGTGCCAAGTGCAAATTTTAACAGTTAAGATGAAATAAAAATAAAGAGCATATGACTAAAAGATGGTGTAAAATGTTTGGATGTATGCATGTGGATATATATGGCAGACAGTGATTTTACAAGGAGGAATTATACAGTTTAATTGCCACAGGAAGAAAAGATCTTCTGTGGCGCTCAGTCTTTGAGGTAGGAAGTCTAAGTCTCCCGGTCCGTGTGCTTCTGTGTTGGACCAGGAACTGATGGAGGGGATGGGTGGTATTTTCCAGAATACTTCGCAGTTTCTGAAGCATACGCCTCTCCATCACTGACTCCAAGGAGTCCAGCTTCACTCCAATGACGTCCCCAGCTTTGCGGATGAGTTTGTTGAGCCTGTTTGAGTCTGCGACCTTCAATCTGCTGCCCCAGCACACCAAAGCAAACAAGATAGCACTTGAGACCACAGACTCATAAAACATTCTCAACATAGTCCGGCAGATGTTAAATGACCTGAGCCTCCTCAGGAAGTAGAGGCGGCTCTGGCCTTTTTTTGAAAAGGGCATCTGTGTTCCGAGCCCAGTCCAGTTTATTGTCAATGTGGACTCCCAGATATTTGTATTCCTCCACAGTATCCACACAGGCCCCTGGATGGAAACTGGGGTCACGGAGACTTGGTCCTCTTTAGGTCCACCACCAGTTCCCTGGTCTTTGTCACGTTGAGCTGCAGGTTGTTCAGCTCACACCATGTAACAAAGTCATTGATGACGGTCCTGTACTCCAACTCCTCACCTCCACTGATGCACCCCACTATGGCCGAGTCGTCAGAGAACTTCTGAAGATGACATGACTCTGACCGATAGCTGAAGTCTGTGGTGTACAGGGTGCAGAGGAAGGGCGAGAGGACGGTTCCCTGAGGTGCCCCAGTGTTGCTGACCACGCGGTCTGACACGCAGCTCTGCAGGCGCACATACTGCGGTCTTCCAGTCAGGTAGTCAATCATCCAGGACACAAGGGTGCATCAACCTGCATCTCCGTCAGCTTCTCGCCCTAGCAAGGCCGGCTTGATGGTGTCAAAGGCGCTCGAGAAATCAAAGAACATGATCCTCACATAACTGGCAGTCTGGTCTAGGTGAGTGTATAGACGGTTCAGCAGGAAGATGATGGCATCATCGACTCCCAGGTGGGGCTGGTAGGCAAACTGGAGGGGGTCCAAGAATGTGCTGACCATAGGCCGGATCTGGTCCAGAATCAGGCGCTCCAGAGTCTTCATAATGTGGGACGTCAGTGCCACCGGTCTATAGTCCTTTGGGCTCCTGGGATGGGAGTCTTTGGAACAGGAACCAGGCAAGACGTTTTCCACATCACAGGGACCCTCTGAAGGTTGAGACTCAGAGTGAAGAGCCGGTGTAGGACTCCACACAACTGGGGGCACAGGCTTTGAGTACTCCAGGTCTGACACCATCAGGGCCCGCCCTTGCTTGGTGTGGAGGGCTTGCTTGAGTGGAGGGCTCTCAGCTGATTCCTGACCTGGTCAATGGTCAGTGACACTGGTGGTTCTGGTGTGGAGGCGGGAGATGTGGTTTCTGCTGGCTGAGGTGCGTGGTGGGGGTGGGTTCTGCTGGCTGAGGTGCGGGAAGTGGGGAGTGGGCGGATGAGTGGGTGGGGTGGGTTCTGCTGGCTGAGGTGCGACCACCGTGAAATTTAGAATGAGGATGTATTAATTAGGTCTCAAATGGCTCTTCACCATGGCCTTTGTTGGGATCTAATTAACCAAAATCTGATGACAGCTAATTCAAATGAAGTGATGGCAATTTTCTCAATTCATTGTTAGTCCATGTATTCCCCGGCGCTACAACTTGTAGTTAATTAATCCAAGCCGCCGTACGTGTGTAGTTGCGTGCTCTGAATGGACAAATTGTTTTCCTGCTCTACCTGGAATGTAGTCTGTCGGGCCGAAAAATAATTACATAAACAAAAACAAAAAGCTCATTTGTATGTCAACTATGTTTCATGCGGGCACGTTAAAATACAGAGGCAGGTGAGCAGACCAGGGGGCTACGAACTGTAATGCAAACTATCCTTAAACAAGGCAATGGAGAGCTTTACTGGGAATTGAAGCGCAAGGTCGAAGCTATCCGTCTCATCTGACGGCACTCACCATCGTATCTCTGTGCCAATGAATTGAAATGCACTCGCTAAGACTGACTCTTGAAACGTTATGTGGAAATCTCTAGAAAAGACTGCAGCACAGACCAGGCTGTCAAGGCCAGATGGTATCTGGAATCTCTTGCTAAACACATACCAAAAAAAAACAAACAGGGCCTACATATGAATCAAGTCTCTGTTTATCTCATCCACCAACACGTAATTGATGCTTATGTTACACCAACCCAATCAGATAGTGTTGGTAATGGAAAATAGATTCAGAAGCTTTTTTCTTTTTTTTTTATCCTTTTGCTGAGTGGTCAGTGTCAAAATGATCTGACTGAACCGATGATGAATGACCCAGTGTTGAGGTGTGTGCGTGTCTTAGCTATCAAAGACAGACAGAGGAATCTATTGTGCAATTTTAAAAGCTCTTGGCTTATACTCACTGAACAAGGTTGGTGTGAACCGGACGAAAGGGACTCACCAGAATAACAAAACTACATACAAAAGCTACTTAACAAAGTTCAGCCAATGGCACTGGATTTTTGTAGTTTTACAAAGAGATCAGCTAGGGTCATAATCTGGTTGGGTGGGAGAAAGGTAGTTGACAATTACTCATTTATAAAACAAAACATTGATATTATCATCAATTTATAACGCTTGTCTCACCTCCATGCCATCGATACAAACACACTCATAGTTCCGTAGCCAAGCAAAGGCTAACACCAACACGCTAACTGTTGACAATCAAAACATCATTTTACGACATTTGACATTTTACGGTGATGCAACGATGTGGCTCTGCTTTGTGTCCTTGCCAGTGAAAAAGCAAACAGGTTCTGAGGAGGTGTGAGTTCTGAATCAAGTAAGCACCGACTCTGGCACCAGCACTGGACTAACACCAGGTTCTTCTTGGTGCCAGTCTTCCCTCGACCACTGGTTTTGTCTATTTAAGCCAGTGAGTGATTCTTTTCTCACCTTTAGCCATAACACAAGAATTAAACAATAAAATCCCAATGGCCTGAAAACCATCTACAAAAACTAAGAAAAAAATCCTTTATTGCTTCCATCTGCAGTGACCACTTGGAACACCCTGAAATAGACACTCAAACCTTTTAACATTCCTAGTTAGTTGATGCTTCTTCTTTTTTTTTTTTTTAACAATCCCTCTTTTAAATATATTTTGTGGTCTAAGTTTTTGATGTGTTTTGTTGTGTTTTTAATGCTATAAATAAGGGAAGCTTGTGAATGTTTGAACACTGTCAAAGAAGAATTTCTGTGACCATTGGAACAGAAATGTGCCAACCACCAGTAGACACACTCGCATGCTTCTGGATTGTGGAGTTCAGGAAGCTGGAGTGCAGTGAGGCGACCATGGACGGTGAGAATGTGCAAATCCAACGTGAAGGTCCGAACATGAGACCTCCGGCTGTGAGTCCGCCAGCCGCTGCACTGCTGAGCCGCCCCGTGCATGACATGGCACGATAAGAATAAACCATTTCCAGCGGGGGGGAGCCGGAGCCACGAGAGGATCCATGCGGCAGGCCACCGCGGTACACCGGGCAGTTTGAAATAATGTGTGCGACGGCCGATGACTCACAACGGCAGACTGAGAAGAAGAAGAACTCTTTGTTCATTAGGACGCAAACAACTTTCCCCTCACTGCCAAGGGAAACTACCACACTCTTCCCCTTTCAACATGTGACCGCGCCGGCGGGGAGCAAAATGCCGTGGCTCCGCGCAATTACGTCTTACCTCAGTTGTTACTGCCATTTTTTTTTTCTGGCCTAAAAATAGTGGGTGCGGGGGGGTAAAAACACAAAAGTTGAAGTGGTCCGTCGTGGTGACTGTCGGCTGAGGAGGAGAGAAGGATTGTGGGTAAGTGGAGTGGCAGGTGAAGACTCCACCAAACAAAGACGGGAAGCTGTGGGGAAACTGTAGAGAATTCGTATTAGGACGAGCGAAAAGGCGCAGAGTGTTGGAGGCTGACAGAGATGAAGAGCTGTGTGTGTGTGTGTGTGTGTCGTGCATGTATGTGACAGGGAGCCGCCTCTGGCAAGATCTTAATAATGTGTGGGGTGTCATGCACTGTTATTTTCTAATCTGGTGTGAGAATGCTTATGATTAGGCGGCAGGCAGCCTGTAAAAACCGCTGGAGATCCGTCCCCATGCTCTGCAGGGAGTAATTAGCTGCCAGTCTGCGGTGGGATCGTGTCTGCGGGAGGCTTGATGGTCAAAATATTTCCCTGTGTAAATTACCTGCATCGTAATTGGCATCAGTATTGCTTGTTTACAGATTGGTCGTTCACGACCTCGGCGTGGATGCATTGAGTGCTGTTTCCCAATTGCCAGTGAAAATCATTCTGCAGGGAGACTACCGTAGAGGGTGTATTTTCAAAACTCGTCTATCGTAATTGTAGGTGCAATCTGAATCTCAATCTGATGAATCACCCAGGCATAGAGGCGTGTACGTGTCTTAGCCACCGAAGACTGGCAGAGGTAGAAGTGCACTTTATAAAACTCTTGGTTGACAAGACTGGTGCTAACACACCACAAGTGACGAGAACATTGACATGTGACTGGTTTGTGTTATTTCAATCATTTTCGCCGATCTTAAAGGTGAAACTTCTCCCCAAAAAACAAAACAAACAATAACAAAAAAAAGAAAGTCTGTCTTCACCTATCTTTGAAATATCTGCATGACAATGGAGGCAGGTAGGCCAAAACACACATGCCAAATAACTAAAGCAAGAAATACACACGTGCCTATCAGATTGAAGCAGAGAAATATGAAGCTGGCTGTCGTTATACATTAGAGTCACTTCTCAAGCTGAGGAGCAGTAAGTACAAATCTTGATGAGGTCAGGTACAGGCTGCTCTCAAAGATATCAAACTGAGGACGTGATACATGCCCTAACTCATTGCCTTGATTGACACCTTCGCTTAATGCAAAATCCTTTCTCCTCCCACTGGAAAAACTCTAGCATAACGTCTGCTTTTTGTTTTTCTCCCTCAGGGGCTGCACTTTACTAACCTGTTCTTATTTGACATCTGCCCGCGGTGAACCTGAGCTGATAAGCTGAGACAGATGAGAGGATCGTTTGGCTGGAGGAAATTGCTACAAACCGGTGAAATGTCAAGAATCTGCAATATCTGCCTAATTAGTGCTACTTGGGTTGCGACTGTAACACTTTCACTTGGTCACAACAGTTGGAGCAGAATCTATGTTTTGCCTTTTAAACGGACCTGACCTGAGGATGCTAATGATATTGGACTTCAGCATCTGAGTGTAAGTCATCTGGCCAGTGCCGTTAGCTCGTCCATCTTATTGCCGAGGGATCTCGTTTTTCCCATGATGATAGAGGGGAGATTCTGTTGATATCTCCTCCTTTCAAACAGTCTTTGTCGGAGCCGTTTTCTCCGCGCTGATTCGTTCCTCCTCTGACGCCACGATGTGTTCTCCTACGAACTTCAGGTAGTAAGCCGGCTAACTCAGACATTGTGCCGGCCGTGGTAGCCGGCATAAGTGAGATCAGCTGTTCTCTCGAGTACGTGAAGCGTCCATGGAGTTGCTGCGCAACGGAGATGCCGCCGAGCCAAAAGTAGAAAAGAATCGTAAAACAAGACAAAAACTCTCTCTACCCGCATGTTTAGAAAGGTCACAAGTAAAAACAACTAAAAAGAAGTAAGAGAAGCAAATAAATAAATAAATAAATAAATACTAACTAAAGTTACTTAAAATACAAGTTGACACGGAGCTCCAGTTACAGGCTGCTATGCGTCCTGACGCATGCGCACAATATTGATGTATGTTTGAGCATGATCCAAGGGTAAAATCCCCTCAGAGACCAAGGTAAGAAGAGGAGGGGAGATGGTGATATTTGTATTCATTTGTCCTCTGCTGGGTGAGACATGCGCGCACTGTTTCAACCGCACATGAATAACAATTGCAGGCGATGCCTGGGCTGACCTTACGTTAGGTCACGTGGTGGATTCATTTGGACGCTGCTTGATCTTGTCGCCCTCATTTTGCTTTAGCGCTGACACTCACGAGTCCTCTAAAAAAACAAACCAAAAACGAAACCACCAGCCACAGCAGAAGAATTGCGCTTTCAAGGAGTGTCACAGATTCCCTGGCCTTCATCTTTGCCCCCTCAGCTATTTACTGTCTTCCAAATGCCACATTTGTTTACAGTAATTTAGAATGAGGATGTATTAATTAGGTCTCAAATGGCTCTTCACCATGGCCTTTGTTGGGATCTAATTAACCAAAATCTGATGACAGCTAATTCAAATGAAGTGATGGCAATTTTCTCAATTCATTGTTAGTCCATGTATTCCCCGGCGCTACAACTTGTAGTTAATTAATCCAAGCCGCCGTACGTGTGTAGTTGCGTGCTCTGAATGGACAAATTGTTTTCCTGCTCTACCTGGAATGTAGTCTGTCGGGCGAAAAATAATTACATAAACAAAAACAAAAAGCTCATTTGTATGTCAACTATGTTTCATGCGGGCACGTTAAAATACAGAGGCAGGTGAGCAGACCAGGGGCTACGAACTGTAATGCAAACTATCCTTAAACAAGGCAATGGAGAGCTTTACTGGGAATTGAAGCGCAAGGTCGGAAGCTATCCGTCTCATCTGGCGGCACTCACCATCGTATCTCTGTGCCAATGAATTGAAATGCACTCGCTAAGACTGACTCTTGAAACGTTATGTGGAAATCTCTAGAAAAAGACTGCAGCACAGACCAGGCTGTCAAGGCCAGATGGTATCTGGAATCTCTTGCTAAGAGAACATGACATGTGACTGGTTTGTGTTATTTCAATCATTTTCGCCGATCTTAAAGGTGAAACTTCTCCCCAAAAAACAAAACAAACAATAACAAAAAAAAGAAAGTCTGTCTTCACCTATCTTTGAAATATCTGCATCACAATGGAGGCAGGTAGGGCCAAAACACACATGCCAAATAACTAAAGATTATATATTGGTAGGTGGTATGGCTTTGGGGGGCGAATATAAAAGTCAGCAGACTGTTATAATTGTTGTCATGGGTCTCTGAGGTCCAACAAGTGTGCAAAAACACCAGGAATACCAGGCAGGGAAATGTATTTCTCTGTCCTGATCTTTAAAAACCGAAATGAATCATATTTATGATGACTGCGTTCGATATTTTTGCAAGGCACATCAGCAAGAAATACACACCGGCCTATCAGATTGAAGCAGAGAAATATGAAGCTGGCTGTCGTTGCGCGTTAGAGTCACTTCTCAAGCCGAGACAGTGGCATAAATCTTGATGAGAACAGGGCAGGGCTGCCTTCTCAAAGATATCAAACTGAGACGTGATACATTTCGAACTCATTGCCTTGACTGACACCTTCGCTAATGCAAAACTTTTCTCCTCCCACTGAAAACCTCTAGCATAACGTCTGCTTTTTGTTTTTCTCTCTCAGGGGCTGCAATTTCTTACCAACCTGCTCTTATTTGACATCTGCCTGCGGTGAACCTGAGCTGATAAGCTGAGACAGATGAGGATCGTCGGCTGAGGAAATTGCCACAAACCGGTGAAATGTCACAATCTGCACATTCGCTAATTAGTGCGCCTGGGTTGCGACTGCAACACTTCGCACTTGTCAAACAGTTGAGCAGAATTCATGTTTGCCTTTTAAACGGACCTGACCTGATGATGTTAATGATATTGACTTCAGCATCTGAGTGTAAGTTGCTCTGCACACAGGTCAAATGTCAGCCCCCCCACCCCCACCCACAATCAATAAAGATGAGATTCATTTCTGCAGCATTTTAAACCCTGATGCGCTTTCAAGTCGTGGCAGTTCATCGGCTGTTGGTTATTGCTGTTTATGCTAGGTCTTCGAATTGTCTCCACATTTTCCCTCTGACAAATGTGCCAAAGTCATCTCCACACATCTCCCCACAAACAAGCGTGACTCCCAGGAAATATGTTTACATACATACTTACAAACTAAAATGCTTTGCTGATTGCTTTGTGTTGACAAATGCAGACACTGCCAGGATCAGAAGAATGCGTGTTTGTGTGTGTGTGTGTGTGTGTGTGTGTGTGTGTATGTGTGTCTTGACTTTTGCATGTGGTGGGTGAAACCTCTCGGTATTCATGATCACCATTTCAGACTTGAACAAAACACATTAAATGTACTGTCAATATACACAATTATTTCTCAGAAGGTCTTTTATCTCGTTAACTCCTCCTCCTCCTCCTCATCCTCTTTCTACTTCTACTAATACCTAATAGCATGTGTTAGGATGCTAGGCTTTAGCTCTAGCTGTTGTATGCTAGGGCCCACTGAATGTCCTCCAGCCAAACATGTCGGCACGTGATCTCCTCCTTGGCCAAGGTAAAAGTATTTTAATTAGCCGCAAAAATGCTTGTTGGGGAGGAGAACCTGCATGGCCGTGCCTCAATGCCTGGTGGTTCTGGAGGCAGTGGTGCAGAGAAATAAAAGGCTATTCCCCGTCCGTCGCCCAACATACCGCCAGCTGCCAGATTAAATCAAAAAGCAACACCACTCAAAGCAAGGCTGCGCCCCAGTCATACCCATCCATCATCCGATGTAAGAATGGGCGTCAGGTTTATGTTGGCCCGACATCTATTATTCATGCATTTATAAGGAATACATGCAGAGGGGAAATTTCTTTGCCTTTATTTCTCTTTTAGGGAGGTGAAGAAATCCTCCCCCATCACTATCTGGCACACTGTACTCAGACACAAACACACAACAACACACTCATGAAGCTCCGGGATTCGTCCATATGTTGACCGGCAGGAAGCAACCCTGGCAGAACTGACGCTGACAACAGTTGACGTCAGTTTTGGGGAACAATTAAAAGTCTGAAGATGACAACGATGATGATTAAGCACGGTTGGCCCAAATCAAGTCTGATGTATTATTACCGATGTCTTGGAGAAGGTCTGCGTCTCAGCCCGACATCTGCCCGGGATCGTATTTCAGTCATAATGTGGAGGGAAGGCAGCGCCATCCTTTGTGGCTTCATTAGCAAATGCATGTCAGCACTTACGGGTGTCTTGTCAAAGTGAAGAGGAACTGAGGAGCACAAAAGCTTCCTGCGGGAGACCTCCCACTCCTTCTACACAATCTTTTTATAGCACATTTTGTGGACCACTGTTTTACTGTACCCCGCACATCCATTTCGCTGAGCTACAACAGAAGATGTTCTTCAATCAGTCTCAAGTTTCTAGAAGCAATCATCTTCCATTTAGCTGGGAAGAAAACTAGAAAACAGCTACTGTGAGCTCCCAGGAAAAAGAGGGACAGGGTTCAGCTGGTGTCAAAGAGATTTGAAGCGAGAGAGACCCTAGATGCTAAAGAAACTTCTGTTTTATCAGCACATGAAAAGAAATGTTTACACTTAAAGAGACAAATTTGTTTTTTTTTTTGCGTACAGTTTATCATAGTGGCACATTGTGGCCCTACACACGGTTATGGCGTTCGGCTAACGTTGCCCCTCTCATCAATAGCATACATCAGTCTGTAGCTACCTTGCCAACATGTTAGTAAAATAAATCAGTCGGTCAGTTTGAATGTAATAGACAGAAGATTCAGTAGGTCAAAGTTTCTCTTCTTTGCTTTTCTTTTATATTGCTTCCATAAGTTGTTTAATGAATTTAAAAGATTGAGGGGACATTCCTGGACTTTCCTTTCACCGGTTAAAGACCCACGAAATGAACCCTTTGTGAGGAAACAACAAGTGTGTTTTTCCTTGATTAAAGACTTAGAATTAAGCGAGTCATTAGCATCGTCAGTCAGCTTTGTTTGTGCACTTTTGAGCTAAACTGGTAAACCTCTTGTTTATGTAACGATTTGGCCAGCTTAGAAGACCACTTTCCTCTTTAAGCCACAGTGACCTGGTTTGAAAAGGCACAGGCTCTACTGTATGACTTTGGGAACAGGCTGGTTCCTCTTACATCTACAGCCGAAAGCACGACATATTTTTTTTTTTTTGCTCTAGAATGCTAATAGGGTCATCCATGACTCTATCCACCATGGTGATGCCGCAGGTGTTTTTAAATACACAATGAAGATACAGGCTTTTGTTGCATCCGACATTTTCTATCCACTCAGGAAGTAAAAGCACATTGTGCTGAAATTGAACGACTCCCTGCTGTTGCATCGCTGTGATATTAAGAGTGCAGAGCTACTTGTATCCTAATAATTCATTTGTGGAATATCTTGGAGCGTTCTCGTCACATTAGTGTAAAACAGCTTCTCAAGGTTAATAGATCAATCAGCAACTAATCAACGGCCCGCTTTCCGTTTCTGCTTCCATCATCTCCGCACATTTCCGCCGCCTTAATGGTGTGCCGACAGGCACTCCATGTGGCCGCCCCGCGGAAAAGAGCACTTCTTTACCCATTAATTTATTATGAGTCACTCCATATAATAGCGCCGCTCTTAATGGCGAGCTGGAAGTTGCATCCGGACTTTAATGAAATAGTTTACTTGCCGCTAATGTGACAGTGTGAGTTGGAGTAAATTACAGGCCGCCCGTAACTCAAAAGGCTGGAGAGTATTGCTTGTGAGTGGGATTCAATTTCCCAGGATCCGTGTGGCAACGGACCACTTCCACATGCGCCTGCTGCGCTTTCCCTTTTCCAGAGCTCAGGCTGTGGGAGCGGAATGAGATCGAGAGAGAATGCGCGAGCGGGCGAATGGGAAACAGCCACATTTTCTCATTGCTTTTCTTCCTCTTTGCACCAAGACGGCGACACGTCCACGTGCGACTTTCATAATTTGTCAGAGCAAATAACGGTTTCTCGTCTACGCAACTCCTCCATTACGATTCTCAAACAACGGCATGGTGGTATGCAGCGCTCCGCTGTTGACTCTGACATATTGCCAGTTTCCACTTTATTTATTTTTTCTTTACCCCAATGGGAATACAATCACAGAAATGGAGGCATGTTGGATTTCTAGTCATCTTTACAATTCACTGGCTGGAAATAGAAACGCTGTCACCCCTGACTATGACATTTGCCTATTTGGCCTTCAGCAGTATTTTTTTCACGAGAGGGTCTTGGGCAGGTCTTGGTTCTTTGTTACAGGTCAATGAATCCATACCATTTAAAGTGGAACTATCATCTTCCGATCGAAAGACTCCAGCGTGTTTCTTTAATGTCAAGTGAAAGTTTGTTTACTGGCTTTCACTTTTCCACTTTTTTCTTTGTTATTTAGCCATTACCAGTCACCCTGTTTGTCCAGCTGCATGTTGTGCTGCATAGAAAAACTCTGTCCAGACTTTGCATCCATGAGTGGGCGCAGTGGCATTTAATGATGTCAAATGCCTCCTGTGTGCTCACGAACTGAACCGTCTTGCTGCCGTTAGTTACTCTGTAAGGGCCGTCTTGTCCTGTAAGCAAACCTCTTCTATTTTTGTTGTCAAATTAACTTCTTTTTTTCTTCAATCAGGTGCTGTTGTGCACAATTTGGCATTTAAAAAGACAGCATATGCAGATCCTCTCCTACCCAGTTAAAGTTAATGAATCGCAGAGGCTACCTACATGCATGTTGATGAGGGCACTTGGTCAAGCCGTTTTATTGTGAGTCACTAATTAACTACAGGGCCGTTAAATTCCAGCACAGAAAACAAAATTTGCTTCCTTTGAGAATCAGTGCTGCGCCGCAATCAGAGGGAGCCCAGTTGAAGGCAGTGAAGAATCAGCTGCTTAATATTCCAATTACAGCAAACATTTTTTCTGTGGTGTCTAGTCGCTACTTTAGTGAAGCAAGTGAATGAAAAAGCCCTTTGGAAATTGCAGTTATTTCTTCCCCTCAAACAAATAATCAAATTAAATTTGTCTTGTAGTTGATAGTCAGTCACACAGTCTGAAAGCCCTTGGGCTTTGAGAAAATATACTCCAGCATACACGACAGGATAGGATGTGTACTGATTTAATTTCATCTGCTGAACTGTTGGACAAGCTGATATGAAAGGACATTAGTGATTCAAAACTGACTGGTTGTCAGCGGTCTGGCACACGGCCTGTGCAAAGGAGCATTATTGTCCCACAACAGACCAATTTATTCACTTATTGTTCTGCCCATCCTCTGTTTTCAGTCATCTTTGTTTCACGTGTTTGTTTGGGATGGAGAAATAGTTTTAGAGGTTGACTCTTGTTATCAAGTAAATTTAAAAAAAGGCCCTTCACTCAAGCTGTTTCCATACAAAAGAACAGACTAAATCCAGCAGAACAGATACAGTATCTCCAGCAGTGTGAGTGGGCGAGACGGCATTGATTTATCACTCTCATTAAGCCGCATTAGCCGGTCTTAAAGAGCGATAAAGGAGCTCAATGAGAGGGAGAGAGGCAGGCCCGGGAAGAAACTTTAACAAGTGTCACGCCATTAATCCTCACCTGCTTTTCAACTTTTAACTCACACCACCGCTTCCTGTTGACACATACGTCTCCCTGTAATCCGACGGGTCTTAAATTAAAAGGGCACATGCCAGCGAGGTCGGTGCCACCCAGGTTCTTCACCACAGACCGAGGTGGGACCTAGCGTCCGGGCACCATGTGTTCCACAGACGAGAGCATTGATGAGTCAGAAAAACCTCAGCGGGCTTCCGCCAAGGTGAAGAGTTGATCTTGCCTCTAGTACGAGCACGATACTCATGACTGCCTGTTGAAATCTACAAATTCTTAGTTGTTGAGAACACGTTCAGAAAAAAAATCCTCATGACTTTTAAATTCTTTCTTAAATGTTGTACATTAGTCAGGAAAAAGAAAACAATTTTCAAGGCATAACAGACACCTCAATTTATTGAATACGTTGTTTTCTGACAGACAAAAATTCATGTCTAAAGCAAAATGTCAATCTGGTGAACTACATGAGCTCTCTATGTTACACTGATGGTTGTATGTATAATACTAAAATGAATAATAATATATAATAAAACTGAAATGAATTCCCCTTTATGAAATGTTCTTGAAAAGAAAATATCTTTGTTTGACTTGAGGAAAACATAAAAATATATATTCTTTTCATCCGGGATAAAGAGCCATCTGGCGTTGCGGTTGAACGCAGCTTAGCTCTGAAAAATCGTTGCCAAACTTAATGGCCACAGCTTCCTCTTCCTGAGTGAGCCCTCTGTAAATAAAATCCCAAATCAGAAGAATCTCCTCTGCGGTGCGAGCCGAGTCACGAAGTCGTCGCCACTCTCCCCACACCACCGCTGTAAATGTTATTAATGTGTTTGGAGTGACACGCCGCTTCCACCGAGTGTCAAAGATCTCTCCACGCTGCTTCGCCTCACCTCTTATCTGGCTGCTTCATCAGCATCTGCCAGCCTGCAGATAAGACTGGTGGTTTTCGGTCCATCACATGTCTCCACACCACCTGTCTGATTGGAGCTGCCGGCCGCCCAGACATGACCTCATGAGAACTGCTGTTTTTCCTGCAGCCAGTGCCCTTCTTCATTACACCCTGAAAGCCAGGCAGCCGCAGTGTCTCGGCTGACAAGTCATTTCACTTTCGCAGCGAGAAAACTTCACTTTTGTCACATCTTTCTGAAATTAGCACTAGAATCGAGGACTGAAAGTTTGCCAGTGAAGGGCAATTATTCAGCACATCAGCCGAGATGAAATGCGTTATTACGTTCCTGGAGATATTAGATTTTAGTGAAAATGAGTGTGGGATTGTAGCTGATATGAAAGCAGCTTATTCGTCACTTCATTAATTCTTTCTCCGGGTTAAATGGCACGTCTTTGACTTATTGTTGTATAACTCAAAGAGTAGATTTTTTTTCGTATAAAGATCCCAGAAAGGTATCCCAAGCCATACACAATATTACCTTTTTTTAAAGGGCAGTGGGGGGGTGAGAGGGGCTTTGAGCATATTTATGTCTATTAAATATGTACACCTAGAAGAAGAAGACTTATTAGTATTGCACATTTCATACAAAAAGGCATCACAATGTGCCTTCCTGACGAGGCAGAAATATGGTAATGACAGCTTTCAGACAATGGAGACCCAACTCAGGGTGTTTGAAACAGAAATCTGTTTATTAAAAAGAAACAAAAGAAAAGCTCAACCAAAGGGGTAAATATCAAAAACCAAAATAGGAGACTCATACTAAAAAGGAAAAAAAAAAATGAGACAAACCAGGTGAGGCACACAATAACACGCAACCATGACGAAACAACGACCGAACACAGACAAAGGGAGTCAAGGACTATTAATTCAAGAGGGCAGGGGAACACAGGTGAGAACTACCAAAAGCAGGACTGACAATGAGACATAGGGGAAAATAACAAGGCAACAAGAAAGGCGGGAAAACAGGAATGGGAAGTTAAACATAGACAATACAAGGCGACACGAGACTACCAAAATAAAACAGGAAAGACTAAAACAGACCATGACAGCTGGGGGTCAGTGTTTGTTCCACTTCCCATTTCAGAATTTCACAGCGGTCACTTAAAACAGAAAAAGTGTTTTTTGTAAATGGCATAAAACTTCACTTTCTGTTCATTTTGGCTCGATCATTCTTTCAAACACCTCCACGAAACAATGAAAAGCATACACTAAAAACTATAAACTGACATAAAACTCTCGCTATTGATTCCCTTGTGTGGTTTACCGAAACAGGAAGTGCACACTGTGAGGCAGAGTGGCTCAGCCAGTGTGTTTGGTCTTTCAGCGTGACGATTAAATTAAAACAAGAGCAGTGTAATTGTTACGGTTGGATGTCACAGATGTTCCCATCACAGCTGCGCGCTCCACTGCTTTAGATGCGCCATCTAATGTGCAGTCATTAATAGGCACATTAGTGAAGTGGAAGCAGAGCCATTCATTGGCATGTGTAGGGCCTCTTTCCCGCGTGCTAAGTGAGTGGCGCGCTGGCGCGCTCTGCCTCGCTGCAAGGTCTCGGCCTGCTCTGCATAATTTGGCATTTCCAAAGGTGTCAGAGGCTGGTCCTCTC